>JAJJMB010013315.1:171077-200024 GCA_023531105.1 Papaver atlanticum | reverse complement strand
AAGATGGTTACATATTCTAAACTCTTTATTTCAATCATTGAAACATTCTTATAGGATGTTAAATAGAGGTTATTCACACACTATTTTTCATCTAAGCAATTTCAAGATATTGAAATAATCAACATGACTTTCGTCACGAGTAAAGATGAACTTGGCCAAAGCGAAAGCTTACCAACACATATTTCGAGAGCGAGATAAACTCGACTTGAAATAGCAAATGTGTATAATCGAAGTCTATATAGTAATACGACTTTTGTCTCAAGATAGGAGATAGAGTAGATATACTTTTTGAGTGATAGATAAGTTCAAGTCTCCACATACCTTTTAGTCGATGAAGTTCCACCAGTTCCTTGAGTAGTTCTTCGTCTTTGTATGATGAACACCGTGGAGTCTAGATCTCAACTACACTTTCTATCCTAGTCCGAGACTTAGCTATAAGTAGACTAGAAATCAAGACTTATAGTTTTGGCAACTAAACTTGACAACAAGCTTGAGATATCAACGCTTGCGAGTTCGACCAAGCAGTGCTCTAACACTGACTCTTTAGCTCATAAACCTATTCTTGCCCTTCTGATTGCGATGATGATATGCTTGGTATGCTTGTATAGGAAAAATATCCCGGAGCCTTTGAGTGAAGTAAACGAGGCTAGAGGCGTTCTGTTGCCGACGTGCTGCTATCAAATCTTCAAGGACTTTGTTCCTAGCGACATCCTTTGAACCATCTTCTGAATCTTTGATTGTTGTATGAAATGGGATGCGATTGAGCAGTCCCCAGTTACACTTCTGTTTGGTTACTAGAGCTGTATTTTTGAGTCGGCTCGGGAATACAATGTAGTCTTGCAAGGAGTTGTAGATGCATACTAGATCCGATGGCGTGACGGGATATGTGAAAATATCTCTGCGACGTACTTTTGGAGTCTTTGATGCACATGTATGGCTTCATTTGAGAAGTTCCTACGGCTCATAAAGCTTTGACAGTGATGATGCTGACATCAGAAATAACTTGGTTTAGGAACGCGAAGGCACTCCGTGCTGGCAGTCCCCAGGTGTAATTATCCCGATCCTATTTTCTCCTGAAAGATGTACTTCCATTACATTTGCTGGTAAGGTGGTTGACGAATTGATGAAGGCGACAATCTTTTGGATTCATCATTTGTTGATCAATCGGCAGGAGTCGCGCTTGATAGACCTGTATTGTATCCAAACTTCTTGGCAACCCATGCACCCCTTCCATAGGAAATTGGAAATCTATAAACACCAAATCCAACTTTGTCGACTGATGTGGTTATTGGTGTGCGGCTTCGTGTAGACCTTGGGTAGGCGATACTGAGTTATGAGTAGGTGATGTGGCAGACACGATTCGGTTGGCCTGTGTGGCTTGCTGGGGCGCGACTTTCCTCTTTGACTCTTCACTGGTAACAATGCTTATGGATGGTTGAACCAAATACAACTTGTCGATCAGGTGACTTCCAGACAGGGAAGTGATGATATCTTTACGCTGCATCTTTGAAAAGTGGTGACCTGGTCACGGTTATGGATTCTTGGTTGACCGTCTCTCTTGAGTTGAAGAGGTCATTGACTGACAGTGAAGGAATTCTATGTTGAGCCTCAATCCCCAAGTGTGGTTTACGTGCTTCTATCTTGTACGGTCGATGGGTTGACCATGATAAAGATATCACCATCTTGTATCCATACTTATGACTCTGTTACTTCCTCCATGGGAAACTAAAATATGCACAAGCTCGGATTATTTTTGTCTGTAGTGGTTGTTGTTATGACGAAGCTCTGGATGGTATCAACAAACGATCATCAACGGTTCTTGGAAGCAACTGTGATCAGAAGGGACTGCATTTTCGAGGGAACAAAATAGGTTTGCTGGATCTTGGATGGCTACGGTCACGATCCTTGACAGGGACGAGTGGTGACTAGGTCACAAATCTTGGCATGGACGAGTGGTGGCTACGGCCATGGATCTTGGAAGGAAGGAGCGGCAGCTACGAGCAAGAACCTTGGACAGCCACGGCCATGAACATTGACGGGATTTGATAACTCACGTATGTGATTTTATTCTTCTTTTTTTCCATTTTCGGTGAAGCATCTCCTCCCTGATTCCCTACGTGCGGAAGCTCACCTATTGTTGCTTGTCTGATACAACAAGGTTGAGGGCTGCAAATATGTCTTGACGCTACGCCTTGGAGAAATACAGAATCTCACATAAATGCTCCATCATGGAATGTACGGTTTTGTGGACGGAGTCCCCAGAAACCATGCAGCTCCTAACAGGAAGAGGATCCCTGTGGACTCCCTCAGTGCTTAGTTGAAGTTCTCCTGCATCCACATTTTCTTTGAAAATGTGCTTCAGTTTGTTGCAATCGATGGTGGGGTGATTGACGAACCTATGGTAATGGCAATATTTGGGATTTGCCATTTTTTCTTCAGTTGGAGGACGTCTCATAGGAGGTAGCTTGATGACGCCATCTTTAATCCATGCTTCTAGGAGTTCGATTACCTCTTCAATTGGAAACGGGAAGATTAGAGCAGCCTCTCCAGTTTCTTGTTACTATGCAGGCGTCTTAGTCGCAGCTTTTCGGGTTTGAGTTGTCTGCTGCGCCGCACATTTTGGTTGTTGATAGCCATTCCCCAGATGCCTTCTCTTTCCACCCTCACTAGTGATTGACTGGAGGCTAGATCTTTTATTGGAAGGACGCTTGCTTTCCAGGAAATATTTACGAGCTTCTTCATTCTGGGACGGTTCGGATCGACTAAGTAAAGCAGCAACGGATCTCTTAGCAGCTTCTGATGCAATATGTAATTGATATTTTCCAAGAAGGATGCACATAATTAAATCACCTCTTCATTGCAAGGACTCTGATGAGAACGTGATAAATCCCACGAGACTTCTTCTTGAGTTTGAGGAAACATATCTTGATGTTCATGAGCAGACAAATTAGGTTGGTGGCTACCTTTCCATTCAACGTGACCATAGGATTCATCTTCCTCACCAGGAATAGGAATATGAATCTTGGAAGAAGGAATACTACCATCAGTATTAACCCAAAATGAATTGTTGATAGTGTTTCCTCCAGAATGAATATGTGTTGGTTCTTTTGATAGTTGATCCGTGAGGGCTTTCAAAAACGTAAACACTTCATCTTGCGTCTTGATAATAGTAGCTTGATTCCTAACAATATCATTCAGGATTTTCATCAAATCGTGAATAGTTGTTAAATACTGAGACTCCATAGCCTCGACAAGGGTTTTGAATGAAAGAACGGATTCAGGAATAACATGTGAAGTATTGTCAGTGCTAGGAGAAGCAAAATTGGGATTGAGGGTTTCTGAACCATTCCTAAGATCAACCATCTTGACAAATTTAGGAAATTGAAAATGGAATTGGAAAAACGATTTCTGCACACGAGAGATTAATCTCCCACTGTGGTCGCCTGTTGTTTTGGGGTAAAAAATGATTCTGCTGGAAATGGTAAATTTGGGTGTGCCGCCGAGAAACGAATCTAAACCCTAAACAAATGCAATGCACGGGTGTAGATGGGGAAAAACGATTTACTGGTTTTTTAGGAAAGTGAAGAGACGACCGATCGGACGAGACTCCTCAACCGAGCGAACTGCCTAACCTTACACAGATGCACTGCACGGGAGTGCTTTGAGTTCGAGAGATCAACCTGTAGGACTCCGGCCTAAACTAAGTCAATGGACGTTCTAGAGTCAATTCGGTCACAAAGAGGGATGGGTTGATCTGTAGGAGAGAAGCTGAGAATTATGTGGGATCAATGATGATCAAGGATTGTGGATGTGTTGAAGGTTTCTGCAAATTTGTGTAAATAAGTTTCGAATAGTGAACATATTGATCCCAGTAAGTGTGACGGTTTCTTGAGTGAAAGAGTGGGAAAGTGGGAGATCGTGGTAAAGTCAGTTCCATGTCGTGTGGAGACTTGACTGATCGTGCACCCACTACTTTGCTAACTCCTTCAACCGTTTGCACGACTTACTCATATTTCTCATCTTGGATGAACACACGTGCAATAGGACGCCAGACCGAAACCCTAATTGATATCCCTCCATATGACGTGATTGATGTCTCACGAACGTGGAGTCTGCAAAGCAGACGTGTATTTGATCAGTCAGTCGTTGACTTGATTAGACAGTGAGTCTAAATTTTGTTGAATTGAGCATGAGTGACGAATGCTCAGTGATTCATGGATTGAACATGTTAGACGTATAGTTCTTGTATGATGTTGATATAGTGATTCATGGATTGAACATGTTAGACGTATAGTTCTTGTATGATGTTGATATTGCTCGTCCGAGCAAATATTGCTAATTCGATGAATTGTTGAATATTGAGTTAAATCAATATTCGAGCAACTGAGCAAGTATTGCTCAATTTGATAAATTACTGAATATTAGTATATGAATCGCCTGAGCAAGTATTGCTCATTCGATGAATTACTGAATAATAATAAATTAATCAATATTCGAGCGTTTGAGCAAGTATTGCTCAATTCGACGAATTACTGAATATTGATATTGATAGTGGATCAATATTCCAGCAACTGAGCAAGTATTTCTCGATTCGACGAATTAATAAATATTGATAAATTACTGAATATTGATAGATTAATCAATATTCGAGCAACTGAGCAAGTATTGCTCAATTCGATGAATTACTGGTAAAGTGACCCGATAAAATATTAATTAAAATATTGGTAGTCTACCGAAAATCATATAATTAATCTGGATGTCGATTACTGGATCAACATAAAATTATTAGTGTTTGAACTTGCACATAATGATGATTTGTGGAGCGTTTGTTCGAAACCCTAATTTTTTATCAATTGTTCGTCAATTGATGAATTACTGAAAATAGGTTACTGAGTGAAGGAGGGACCGACCACATGGGATGATGGACGACCATGTGGTGCCCAAGTGCTCGAGTGAGCATGCACCAGAGTCCTTAGTTGATCGGTTGGTGAAAGAATGATCAAATGCCAGTTTCATCATTTATTAAAATAATGCTCGTCTGAGCATTAAGTAATAAAACCTAATTTATGGAGAAGTGGGGGACCGACCAAGATGGCATGAAACCGTCCCTTGGTGGTCGTGGGACCAGTTGATGGTCGTTTGAGCAAATTCCAAGTTGGTTGGAAAGAGTTTGGACCCAATATGAGCAATTGAGCAAATTAGGTCAAAATTATAAGAATGTGTGGGACCGGCTCCTTTCAAGCCTTAGGGACGGCCTTGGTCGCAATATTTTGGATTTTCAGAAGAGTTTGATCCTGACTGAAATTCTTGATTTTTGCTCGAATGAGCAAGTAGGACTTTGCTCGTTTGATCAAAATTTCTAGAATATTAAAATAATAATATTATAATATTTTTCGTGAGTAGCCTAGTTGGTTGATCGTTTGACTTTTGGCTTTTTCATGGTTTGAGCAATATTTGAGAAAATTTGAAGAAACCATGATTTTTTGCTCAAACGGAGGAGTTTCATGAGATGAGGGAAATAATAATTATGAAAATAAGGGATTGCAAGGTGTGGGGAAGGGCATGGCCGACCGGCTAGGTAGCCCGGTCCCACGACACCTTTCCCTATTTTTATTATTTTTCATGAAACCGTGTAAATATGGAGAAACCGTGAGTTTTGCTCAAACAAAGTTGTTTGAATGAAGGAGTTTTCATGAGTTCATGAAAATAAATAAAATAAGAAAAATAAAGGAAGAGGGCGTGGGGGACCGACCACGGCGGCATGATCGGCCGGGCGGTGGGCCCGGTCCCTATGCGCCTCTTTTCTATTTTTTTATTATTATTTTCTCTCTCCTATTTTGTGTAGGATTCCTCGTTTGTCCATATTTTCGAATGCTCGTTCATGCATCATTGTTGAGTACACTTGCACCATTTTATTGGGGCTTACTCGGTGATAGTCAGATGCCCGATTGTTGGATATTTATTAATAATTCATGAAATTCAGCGGAGAATGACTCATGAAACGGAGTAATAAATGAATTGTGTATCTATTACTAATCCATGAATTCAGCCGGGGAATTCAAGGAACGGAGTAATGAGATAAGATGGTTATCTATTACTAATCCATGGAATCATCCGGGGATAGCCATGGAACGGAGTAATGAGATATAATAGATTATTTTCTAGGAATTCATTGGCGAATGTCACGGTAGAATTAATCTATTGTAGAATCGAGATATGAGATAGTTGAAGCATCATACTCGTTCTGAAAGGTGTATAGTCAGGGAACAACGTGCGGCATTGGTGTCCTGAAGGCGTTTAGCCCCCTCAACAAACAATTATGTAGGAGAGCCGCCTGAATCTATACACGATCTCTCGATGTAGTCAGGGAACAGCGAGTGTCGCCGACGTCCTGAAGGCGTTAAGCCCTCTCAACAAACAATTATGTAGGATGACCGCCCAATTCTATTATTCTACATAGAGGTCATGATGAAATGCGTAGCATCGAACGCTCAGCTTGTGGGAGGCCTTTCGAGAAACATATTCATCATGGCTCTGAGAGGAACTCGATCAGAGATCGTGAAACTGTTCATGGATCGTAAAATATGAATCGTCACATGCGTTCCTGAAGCCGAGTCAGAAACATGCAGTATCATGATTTTACGATTTTGAATTTTGTAAAAAATCCACCATCAACATTAAGTCCCCTGTTTAGTGAGGGACAGTCATGTTCCGCGGTAAGCATTAGATGGTGATTTTCTAGCCGATGAGATAAGCGGTTGAACTCGGTCGTACAAAGGTATTTTAAGAATCCTCGATTTGCTCCAATGGTATCATGTACGAGAAAATGCTTATGTCAGGACCCTGATAGTATGATAGAGCGTCATCCCGTGAGCACGGAGAGATGAAGCACTGCTGATTTGGACGATCGGACGTCCGGTTTTGGTCGGTTTAATGTTTGCGGGCTCGAGCCCAAAAAAGGAAATCCATTTTTTATTAGGTTTTGGAAATAAAATTGATATAAAAGGGAAGATACCCTAAAAAAAATTTTAACAAAGATTGACCGACCACCTCCTTTTCTTCACCACTTTCACGTGAGCAGCAGGAGGAGGAGAATTTTCGCCGGAAACAACCGCCGCCGGCATCACCGATCATCATCCGGCCAAATTCCGGCCGGCGCCGACCAGGTAAGTTCGAAACTTTAAAAAAAAAAAAAAAAAAGTTCAGTTGTTCATGAGTTGTTCAAAATAAAATTCCATGTGTGCATGTATGCGTAAGTTTCATGAAAATTTGTTTTAGAAAACATATGCCCGTTCGTTGGTTTAAAAAACGAGCAATAATCCCTAACACGAAAGAGATACATGAATCCTTGAATAGACATGATTTAGTTACAGTAGATAAAATCTTTTTTATGAGGTTTCATGAAAATCAAAATTTTACTTTCAAAGCATGAACTTTCACACAAACACCTTTAGGAAACGTATATTCGTTCGTAGTTAAAGTAATAAACAATAATCCTAAGATTTTTTTGAAATAGACCTGCACTTCATGATAAAATTTTGTTTGTGAACTTTCAAAATTTTATTTGGAATATATGGACCTTTACAAAAATAGGAAAGACCCTCGTTTCATAGACAAACGCTCGTTTGAGCAAAACAAGATTATTATTTTTTCAATAATAACTCACGTTTTTTTTTTTTTTTTTTTTTTTTTTGTGTGCGTGAGTTTAAAAAAGAATTTTGTTAAAGAAATCAAATTTTGATTTTTGAGTAATTGTTGAAAGCAAACAATGTTTCCATGAATTTGTGATTTCATAGTGTATGTACACACGGTAGAAAATCAGTGAATGTTCACATGAAGGGTTATGTGAATTATTCATAATTTCGTGAAAAGTCAGGTGTCAACTTTTAAATAATGGGTGTTGCTCGTCTTTACAGGTTTGAAGGAGCGAGCAAGATTTTCGAGATTTTACGTTATTATCACTAAGTTCGTGAAAACGTAAATAGGTAAGAGTTGAGGATTACCATTTTTGTAGACGCTGATGTGAGCATTCTAATCATTTTGTTGTACTTTAATTCCATCATGTTGATGAAATTTGTTGTATGGATGTCACAGCAACTTTCCAAAGATGACTGATTCCCATGGTAGTGCTTCTGAAGACGATGTTTCCAGATAGGAGTCTTCTGGAGAGGATGCTTCTACAGATGTATCTTCTATAAATGATGATTCTGGGACTTCCAGGGAAGAAGAGGAAACTCCCAAAACTAAGAACATTCCAAATACTGAGGACGAATTCTTTGTGTATCAGTATAAACCCGAAAAGCGTCCCTCATGCTCCTCGTTTCAGCTGCTCATAAATCCCAGAAGTACTACTCATAACAAATTGGTATCTCCTCAAGCAATAATTCGATTCTGCTTGCAAGGGAAACACTATTCGGCTTCACATATGGAACTCAAGCTTTCCCGAAAGCCTCTGACACATTTCTATGGATGGGCAAGACATATGTTGGGTCATAGTCATGTAAGGACCATGTTGGATCGTGCACAGGTGACACGAGCTATTCAAGCAGCCGAGGATTTAATCATTCATCATGATATACCAGGTATGGTGGATTTGCTTGCCCGTTGGTGCATTCCTACTCATACTTTCATATGCAGATGGGGAGAATTCACCATTACTTTGGAAGATGTAGTCGCTTTATTGCATCTCCCGATTACTGGTAATTTTCTTGAAGAGCTCTCAGCAGAGGAGAATGCAATTTATGACGCGTTGGAAACTAAAATGCATGATTTCAACAAGTCGCCCAAATTTTGCTATGCTTAATGGTTGAAGCACTGGTGGCCGAGAGATGGAGTTCCTGAAGAACCTGTTGATGATACCTTAACCATTACTGCTTTCTTATGCTTGTGGCTCTCCAGAGACGTTCTTGAGGATAGTGGACATTTGCTGAAGCCATTTGTGATTCATTTTGCCATAAGGATGGCTAAAAGTGAGAAACTTCCCATCGGTAGTCTGTTTTTGGGTTCACCGTTTTCCAATTTAGACTTCTTAGTCATAGACTCCAGCGTACGGCTTCATGAAGATTGAAACATATGCTCTGATGTGGGAGCACCTTCAGAATTATGCTCCAATTCCTCGTAGCGTCTTGCAAGGACCCAATGTTGATACTCGTCATGCTTTCCTCGAGAAGGATAATGCCAGGATTATGCGCTGGTCTACAAAGCAGCCACGACACAAGACACGCCTCACTAATATTTTAGACACCGAATCTGAATTTAATTTCCCCCCTGGGTGTCGGTTCCTCCTCTATTCTCACAATTGATTACTTTCAATGCTGGTGAAGAAAATGTCATATTGAAGTCTGGCATCGGCCTGAGTGACGGAGAGAAATCTTTCATATTGAGTTGCACTCCTGGTTACCTAGTATCAGTAATACACGGAGAATTCCAGGTGGAAGAATATAACATCGACAGAGCAGCTCGACAAATGGGTCTCGACCAGTGTGCTCCAGGTCATCGAATGAATAAACCATCGGTTGAGCATCTAAAGGCTCACTTAGATTGCACATGGGTGGAAGGAAATGATTATTTATTTTCGTGCTTTAACCGAGCTACCTACGTAACTCCGGGTTACATAGACTTCTGGCGTCAACAACTTGAGCGTTTGCATAAGTTTGCAATGGATGTTAAGTCTCTGATACGAGAGTTTCCTTCTCCTGACATGATTTCTGGTCGACCAAGGTTGAGATATCTTTCCAGTGGTGATAAAAGGAAAACGTTTCCAGAATTTCACAGGTAAGTACTTTCCTTATGATTTTGGTAAAAACATAATAATCGCACCTTAATCACTTTATTGACTTTGCGGAAGGATGAACGTGTTGTGAGATCTCGAATCCATGTAGACTTCTCAGACGTGCAAGACAGTCCCAAGGGTGGAGAAGGCAGAAGCAGGAGGAATTATATGATGATACCGAATAAGATGCAGTCCCCAGTCGTTTCTTTGGTGAGTTGTTAGTATTCCTTCGTGACTTTTTCCTTGTACGCATAATTAGGATCATGAAACCAATGTTTGTTGCTGCTCCAGAATTTCGCTCCATCAAGTATTGACGGTCTTTGTCTTGCTCAGCTAACAACTCATGAGTCCAGCGATGAAGACGAAGTTGATGTAAGTACTCCTTCGTATAATTAATCATGATGCTTCTTGAAACAAGTAATAATGATTGTTGCTGATATATACAGGAAGACATTGTCATGGAAGACCAGCATGGACGTGTTGTTCATTCATCTTCAAACGGTGGTGAGAAAGAGAACCTTCAAGAATTGGGACCGAATGGAGGTAATGGTGTTCCCAATGTTGATGCCAACCATATTAATCTATTGAACAACTTGGAGACCCCTCAAGTAAGTATCCATTTCATATTCTCTTCATATAAGTATAATATTGCTGATTTGTTGATGAATGAATGAGAATCCATACGAATGAATGAATTTTTTTAGTGAAGTACGTCATCAGAAATTTTTAGAACTCAGTCTTTTAGTAAAAACACCATAAAATCTTCATCCGATGTCGTATTTTCGCGATATACCCATGTATTCTCATGCCCAGGAGATTTCCAAGCTTCAGTGAAGAAGTTTTTTGAGTTTTGAGCATGTTTAGGGGTCGAAATCGGTGAAACAGTAAACTTCCAGGAGATTTTCAGAAAAATTTCAGCTGGCATGTAGTCCAATGTTTTGGACACAACACTTTACTCGTTTATCCAATTGCTATGAAATTTTGATATGTTGTAGATAACATCCATACGAAGAGAATGGTATATGACCCAACCTTAGATTCCTTACCCATTGCTCCCAGTTCATCGTATTATACATGGAAGTATAAAATCTCTTCAGACGAGTTTGTTGAAAAACGTGTTTTATGACTTCCACACTATTTGCTCATCTATTGGATGTATAGTAAAGAACTTAGATAGCGTTAGTTCACTTACATGATGGATTTTATGATTGCCTTTGGTTTCCATGCTTGAATTTCTCTAATCTCATGTAATCTTCGTATTAGGTACCAAATGCCGAAGTTGAGAATAATGGAGCGAATGATGATTCAAACCATATGGTGAATCGAGTTGATGATGTTACCATCTCTGCACATCAATGCCATGAGAATGTTGCTACTGAAGTTTAGAATGAATCTCAAATCATCGTTACTTCAGAGATAGAAGAAACTGGACCCAGAATGGAAGAAACTGCCCCATCGATAGAAGAAACTGCTCCCACAATTGCTGAAGCTGCTCCAATAATTGAGAACTGCATAATAGTGCATGAATACCCTAATGCAGGGATTATTTGTGATCCTCCATTCGGTGAGTCACTCCCATATCACACATCAGTTGGTGGATTTAGCGTTCCTATAGGGTATGCTGATATGTATGAGAAATTGTGGAAAATGTATGGTCACATTGTTGTCACCAAGGATCCAAAACGCAGTTACTTCTTGACAATGCAAGTAGGAACTATCTTGCGTGTCATAGATGATATACGAACCAGGGCGAGAAGTATTGTTACTCAAGATGTACTCTTTGATTGGGAGTACAATCTGAAGAACTTGGTTTTAACTTGAAGTGGCTTTGTCAAAAGATCGACACCATCAAGGATATAGTAGAGAACAATATACCTTTCACCAGTGATGCTGTGGTGGAGAAAATGGCCAAGATTGCTGAATTGACTGAAAAGCTTGAGTTGGAGAAAGCGGCCTTACAAGTCTTGGAGAATGCATAGAAGCAGAAATCTTACTTTGCCGGTTTCCTTTAGTTTTCTTTTCCATAATCTCTTGAACCTTGAACTTCTGAGAGATGTGAGGTTTTACTTTGGTTTTGAAGTTTTTGATTGGTTTTGAATAAGTGAGTGATTGAGGATTTTCTTTTGGATTTGATAGAGATTTTTCTTTTAAGTAAAAGAACTTTGATAAATTGCTGAATTCAAACACTGAACGCAAGAATTGCAAACTCTTGGAGGAATTGAAAATATATGTGAAAGAAAATCCTAAAAATATGAAAACGTTAGGTGTTAGGTGTCTCGAGAGTTCATGTCTTGAACATAAAACACCTTGGGACGCTGAATGCTTCATGTGTCAAAGGATTTGAGCCAATTTTCCTTCATCACTAGCACAATGGCTTTGTCATCCATGTTGATCAACTTGTAGTACCCACCATCCATGGATTTGGTGATCATGAAAGGCCCTTCCCAATTAGACTTCCTCCTTGTACGATCACTGTGTTTAACTGCCTTGAGAACTAAATCCCCCCCCCCCCTTCATGAAATTTGTTAGGTTTGATTGTTTGTGCTCTGAATATTTTCTGCTGGTTTGGAATTCCTCGTACAGTGGGATTCCATGTTTGCGGAGCTTACCAATCTTGTGGCACATACGGACACTCATGTAAGGAAGAATATTCAGGGTATTGTTTGTTGTACTCGGCCATTATTTTAGCAATGACCGTATCAGTGGAATGCTGAATTCTGAGAGGTTCTGCATCTAACCACTTGGTGAAGTATTGCTGAGGCGAGATCAACCACTCATAACGTTTGGTGAGTGCTAGGTTATTAGCGAAATTGAGTCCTTGAACCAGGGTAGCATGTTTGAAAGTTGATAATATGGACGCATGAGGGGGAATAAGACTTTCCTGAGTACGGAATCTTTTGACGGATTCATGTGCGCCCTCTTCAGGCTTTTGTATGAGTTCCATCAAGGCTTGAACTTTCCCAAGATGTTCGAATGACGGATCGTCCTCTATTTCTTCGGAGTCGGAGCTTTCTTCAACAGAGAAATGTGTAATTGAAGGTGTTGGAGTTACCTTTTCAGCATGAATCCATGTTCGTCCAAGGATCATATCATACCCCGGATCTTCCCTGATTATATGAAATTTTGTCTCCGTCCAGGTTGCATCAACTTTCATTTTGATAAAGATGTAACCATACGCATCTCTAATTATTCCTTCATGATCTCTGACTGAGACAGGAGCATATGTGGATTCTTGTCGAGTGATGCCTGCAGATCTAAGAGTTTTCAAAGGAACGATGTTAATAGCTGTGCCGACGTCGATAAGCACCCTTCTGAATTCATTTCCTTTGAGGTGTGCTGTGGTGAGCAGTCCCCAGTTGTACATATCTTTTATCAGTGGCTGGAGGTTCAGGGAGCACTTCTGAGATAGATAGACGTTTCCCAGACACTATATGGTTCAAATCCGTGAACATGTCCCCTCTGAGCTTTTGACAGATAAAGCAATTCGCAGACATGCTTGATCAATGATTGAACTGCTTCTTTGACCGGCTGTTCAGAGAGCGTATAGGTTCTGATTGGGAGAGGATTCTTGTGTCCTCCTTCGGTCCACGGTTCTCCTGAGTCGGCCTTTTCCTTGAATATGCGTTTCAGAGTTCTGCAGTCACTGTTCGGATGACTTACATACATATGAAAGCGACAGTAACGCGGATTCTCCACTTCCTCGTTTGTCGGCTCTCTCCTGACGGGAGGAAAATTGATCGCACCATCTTGGATCCAGACTTCCAATAACTCGATCACCTCTTCAATAGGGAAAGGAAAGTCTGGTACTTCCTGGTCATTCTACTGACGCTGAGTAGGTGTTTGTGCATTTCGAGTTTGGTTGTCCTTCCTTGGTTCTTTCGTAGGGTGAGACGTTGGAGGAGCATTCTTATGTTGCTGCGCATCAGCTTTCTTTTTGCTTCCTTCAGCAACATTCATGGAAGGTTGAACATTGTATTGTTTATTGACTAGGCGTCAGGTGCTGGTTCGAGTATCTCGCGGCTCCTCGGTTTTGACAGGTTTTGTTCTTTCCAGTAAGGCTGGAGCAGTAGTTGCTGATCGCTTAGCCGCTTCATGGATTTCTGAAAAAGTCTAGAACTGGAGATTTTCCAGCAAGGCTCTGTAGACCGGTATCATCCCGTTGATGCACAAGTCCACCAATTGTTGTTCAGTAACATTAGGATCATGACAATCCAAGGATTAAATTCTTAATCTCTTCACATATTCGTTCGGATGTTCAGTGTTTTTCTGATCCATTCTCCCTAAGTCAGAAAGAGTGATCTACTCTGAGACAAAGAAGTATTTCCTGTAGAAAGCATTAACCATTTCTCCCCAACTAGTAATGCTCCCTGGTGCAATGTTGTTGTACCATGTGTATGCTTGTTCTGTCAGAGATTTTTAGAATTCTTTCAGACGGACAACATGGTTGTGCTCGTGCTCTCCTAGTGCCTTCAGGAATCGATAGACGTGTTCTCGAGCGTTCCCTGTTCCATTGTACATCGTGAATGTTGGAGAAGTGTATCCTTTTGGGAGAGGGATTCTTTAGGTAGCAGAAGGGTATGTAGGTTGATGACGATGGACAGATGGTGCATTGCCTTTTCCTCGATCCTCCATAAAGCGTTCCAGATCTTCACGAGTGATGAAACCGGCAGGCTCCTTTATTGGTGGGTTTTTCGTAGTTTTTTGGACTTCATCATCGTCAACTACATGGACTGGAACAACCTCGGGATCACCAGTTTCTTTGGTTTTCCCCTTCTCCTGAGTCTTCTCTGTCATCTTGTCAGTGAGAGTTTTGAGATAATTGCATAGCTCCTTCTGAGTGTTAGCCATGTCAATCTAATTCTTGGCAGAGTTTCTTGCACCTTCATGAGATCACCTATGGTAGGTGGATTTTCTCTGATTTCTTTGGGAGACCGGCCGAAGAGAGGATTGTCTCCAATGTTTGTTTGCGGAGGAGTGGTATCGCTAGTGTCGTTGTTGGAAACAGGAGTAGTTTCTGGAGCACCACCATTATTGCTAGTGCTAGCGTTGTTTGGGTTGGTTTGTGACTGAACCTGACCTAAGATCAACAATTTTGTGAGAATTTGAGATTGCAACTGAGAGATTAATCTACCACTGTGGTCGCCAATCTGTAGATGGGGAAAAACGATTTGCTTGTTTTTTAGGGAAGTGAAGAGACGACCGATTGGACGAGACTCCTCAACCGAGCGAACTTCCTAACCTCACACAGATGCACTGCACAGTAGTGCTTTGAGTTCGAGAGATCAATCTGTAGGACTCCGGCCTAAACCAAGTCAATGGTCGTTCCAGAGTCAATTCGGTCACAAAGAGGGATGGGTTGATCTGTAGGAGGGAAGCTGAGAATTGTGTGGGATCAATGATGATCAAGGATTATGGATGTGTTGAAGGTTTCTGCAAATTTGTGTAAATAAGTTTCGAATGATTGAGAGAGTGTTACTCACACGATGATTCTTGGTTAGACGATGGATTGTATGTTCAATATCTCGTGGATTTTCTGTGTCTTTTTAAATCATGGATTCAGAGACTTACTTATATTGTCAGAATAGTGAACACATTGATCCTAGTAAGTGTGACGGTTTCTTGAGTGAAAGATTGGGAAAGTGGGAGATCGTGGTAAAGTCAGTTCCATGTCGTATGGAGAATTGACTGATCGTGCACCCGCTACTTTGCTAACTCCTTCAACCGTTTTCACGACTTACTCACATTTCTCATCATGGATGAACACACGTGTCGTCAGCCGCCATACCAAAACCCTAATTGATACCCCCTCCCATATGACGTGATTGATGTCTCACGAATGTGGAGTCTGCAAAGCAGACGTGTATTTGATCAGTCAGTTGGTTACTTGATTAGACAGTGAGCCTAAGTTTTGTTGAATTGAGCATGAGTGACGAATGCTCAGTGATTCATGGATTGATCATGTCAGACGTATAGTTCTTGAATGATTTTGATATTGCTCGTCCGAGCAAATATTGCAAATTCGATGAATTATTGAATATTGAGTTAAATCAATATTCGAGCAACTGAGCAAGTATTGCTCAATTTGATAAACTACTGAATATTAGTATATGAATCGTCTGAGCAAGTATTGCTCATTCGATGAATTACTGAATATTAATAATTGGATAAATATTCAAGCGTTTGAGCAAGTATTGCTCAATTCGACGAATTACTGAATATTGATATTGATAGTGGTTCAATATTCAAGCAACTGAGCAAGTATTGCTCGATTCGAAGAATTAATGAATATTGATAAATTACTGAATATTGATAGATTAATCAATATTCGAGCAACTGAGCAAGTATTGCTCAATTCGATGAATTACTGGTAACGTGACCCGATAAAATATTAATTAAAATATTTGTAGTCTACCGAATATCATATAATTAATCTGGATGTCGATTACTGGATCAACATAAAATTATTAGTGTTTGAACTTGCACAGAATGATAATTTGTGGAGCGTTTGTTCGAAACCCTAATTTTTTTATCAATTGTTTGTCAATTGATGAATTACTGACAATAGGTTACTGAGTGAAGGAGGGACCGACCACATGGGATTATGGATGACCATGTGGTTCCCAAGTGCTCGAGTGAGCATGCACCAGAGTCCTTAGTTGACCGGTTGGTGAAAGAATGATCAAATGCCAGTTTCATCATTTATTAAAATAATGCTCGTCTGAGCATTAAGTAATAAAACCAAATTTATGGAGAAGTGGGGGACCGACCAAGATGGCATGAAACCGTCCCTTGGTGGTCGTGGGACCAGCTGATGGTCGTTTGAGCAAATTCCAAGTTGGTTGGAAAGAGTTTGGACCCAATATGAGCAATTGAGCAAATTAGGTCAAAATTATAAAAATGTGTGGTACCGGCTCCTTTCAAGCCTTAGGGACGGCCTTGGTCGGTCAAGGAAACATGGCCGTGTCACCATAATGTCCGTGTCTCAATCCTGAGAGTTTTGGCTTTTTCTGATGTGCGTTTGAGCAATATTTTGGATTTTCAGAAGAGTTTGATCTTGACTGAAATTCTTGATTTTTGCTCGAATGAGCAAGTAGGACTTTGCTCATTTGATCAAAATTTTGAGAATATTAAAATAATAATATTTTAATATCTTTCGTGAGTAGCCTAGTTGGTTTATCGTTTGACTTTTAGCGTTTTCATGGTTTGAGCAATATTTGAGAAAATATTAAGAAACCATGATTTTTTGCTCAAACGGAGGAGTTTCATGAGATGAGGGAAATAATAATTATGAAAATAAGGGATTGCAAGGTATGGGGATGTCCATGGCTAGGGCATGGCCGACCCGCTAGGTAGCCCGGTCCCACGACACCTTTCCATATTTTTATTATTTTTCATTAAACCGTGAAAATATGGAGAAACCGTTAGTTTTTCTCAAACAAAGTTGCTTGATTGAAGGAGTTTTCATGAGTCCATGAAAATAAATAAAATAAGAAAAATAAAGGAAGAGGGCGTGGGGGACCGACCACGGCGGCATGGAACGGAGTAATAAATGAATTGTGTATCTATTACTAATCCATGAATTCAGCCGGGGAATTCAAGGAACGGAGTAATGAGATAAGATGGTTATCTATTACTAATCCATGGAATCATCCAGGGATAGCCATGGAACGGAGTAATGAGATATAATAGATTATTTTCTAGGAATTCAGTGGCGAATGTCACGGTGGAATTAATCTATTGTAGAATCGAGATATAAGATAGTTGAAGCATCATACTCGTTCTTAAAGGTGTATAGTCAGGGAACAACGTGCGGCGTTGGTGATCTGAAGGCGTTTATCCCCCTCAACAAATAATTATGTAGGAGAGCCGCCTGAATCTATACACGGTCTCTCTATGTAGTCAGGGAACAGCGAGTATCGTCGATGTCCTGAAGGCGTTAAGCCTTCTCAACAAACAATTATGTAGGAGGACCGCCCAATTCTATTATTCTACATAGAGGTCATGATGAAATGCGTAGCATCGAACGTTCAGTTAGTAGGAGGCCTTTCGATAAACATATTCATCATTGCTCTGAGAGGAACTCGATCAGAGATCGTGAAACGGTTCACGGATCGTAAAATATGAATCGTCACATGCGTTCCTGAAGCCGGGTCAGAAACATGCAGTATCATGATTTTACAATTTTGACCTTTGTCGAAAATCCACCATCAACAACGGGAGTACTTTAGATTCGAGAGATCAATCTGTACAATCCTGGCCTAAACTAAGAAATGGCCGTTCCAATCTTTCTTCGGTCACGAAATGAAGGAGAAGGGTTGATCTTAGGGAGGGAAGCGAAGAAAGTGTTGAGATCAGAATGGTTAACTCTGAAGGTGTGGCTATTTTATAACTTGTATCAGAATATGGAACTGGCTTGCGTAATGTAAGCTATCAGTTCATTGGTGTTTTCTGGATACTTGTGTTGATAACCAAAACTATTGTTGGTTGAAATAGGTTGAAAACCTATTTATATCAGTCATAGTTGCACGCACCCTGATCTTATAAGAACTGGGAATAGTTGAGTGATGGAGGAGTGGGATCGTGCAGGACGGTGAAAACCACGTTTCCACTATGAGGAGAAGATTGGGTGGTTTCGTCCCACTACTTTTCTATCATCACTAACTGCCTGCCTTTCCTGACGCTTTCTTGTAATGGGCGTGCTGCACGCCGCATGCTGTAGACCGCCATACCAATACCCCGATGAACATCCCCCAGTTTGTAACATGTTTGATGTCTCGAGTATTTTCATGGAAAACACGAAGCAAGTTGCTGAGTGGGTCTTGCTTGCAAGACCTAATTATTCTGACCAATCACGCGCAAGCTAGGCGGCGGGTAGTCATGTGTGACGAGCCAAGTCATGAGATTTGCCGCAAAGAATAGCATGTGACGTTATTAGGTTAAATAACTAAGTTATTTTTTGAAGCCGATACTCATAAAATATCGTATGTATTCGATGCATGTAAAGCATCGCTTTTAAGCAAGCAGCTATAAATAATAGATGTATGTGAAGCATCGTTATATTGAGCCTGTCTTGGTTGGTCGCGGAACCTAGTGTCTTAAAAAGAGCATGACCGGCCACTTTCAGGAAGTTGTTGGGAACTATTTATGCATTCCAAAGGTAGTCCAGTCGGTCCCTATAGGAGAGTTATGGCTGGTAGCCATTTTGACATCCTATTAGTCGGTCCAAGTTAAATCTAGACCAGTTAAATTGGCTAGCCAAATTTGATGGCTGAGATGATTTGCGGCTTTTATTGGTTGTCGTTAATTTATTTAAGACTCCTACAATAACCGCGGCTAGCCATCTTTGGGCAATCGTTTAGGAGCCATATGGGCAGGCCGTGGCGTGGCCGATTGTTCCTTATGGAAGGGAGGTGGCCAGTGATCATGGCCACATCTTGTTGAATATCTAGAATAGGAGTTAGGCCGGCCGATTCTACTAGCGAAGTTGGGCGGTCGATATGATTTGCGGCAGTTAATGGCTGTCGTTGATTTAATTTAGGTTTTAAAAGCCGTGTGGCCAACCCATTTTGGGCCAACGGTTTTTGGTATTGGCGGCATGCTGTGGATTATTCGACTAGCCAGCGCTATAGTCTGGCCGTTAGTGAGTGTATCCACGCCTTTTCCGTTGATCGGAATTGAATCTAGACCGATCAATTCGGCTGGCGAAGTTGGACGATCGAGATTGTTTTGTGGCAGCAATATACTGCTGCTAACATAAATTAAGGTTTTCTAATCTGCGCGGGCCAGCCTACTTTGAGCAATCGGTTTGATGTGCTCCAGACATGTCGTGGGCAGTTCGACTGGCCAGGGATGGAGATGGGTTGCCGGCGAGCATACCTGCACCTCATTGGTCGTCCGAAACAAAATCTAAGCCATCCAACTAGGCTGGCTAAGTTGGACGGATGCGATGAGTTTGACACTATCATGGCCAGTCTTAACTCGTTGAACTTCTTTTCAACAGCGCGGCTAGCCTAGCTCCTGCAAGCGATCAGGGATGTTGCTGGCGGTCTAAGAGGATTCCAATTGGCTGGAATGGTGGTGGGCCCGCCGGTGGACATCATGAAGTTTTCTTGGTCTCGTTGGGAGGAGGTCAAGCTCATTGAGTTGGCCGGCCAAATCGTGTGGCCGTGATTGTTTTAAGACTGACATGGGCAGCCCATGTTCAATTCCTTAAGGAATTAAATGTGCGCCTAGCCAACTTCCACTTTTACTCAAAAGTGTGTATTGCGCATTTAAAACGATCTGATAGGTTGCTGAGAAAGAGGGGCCAGCAGGAAATAATATGGGGCATGGCCGATCGGCCACGGGCAGCACCTGCTAGAGCAAACTGGTCGGCCAAGTGATGTGGCCGCGCCTCTTTTTGCTGCTACCTTTATTTGCTGCAGTTTCTCATTGTTTCTTGGTAGGATTTTTCTCCTACTAATCCATGGTGTATCACTTTCCTAGCTTACCTAGGTTTAGCTTCGACCAATGGGGTTCGAGATATTGCGCAAGCCGCAAAAGACCTAATTTTTGTAAATTAATAAAATTAGGTTAGAAAGATTGAACTTTGTGGGCTGACACAAAATCAATCAAATTTCTGGTGAATTTTGCGTGTTCATGCAAAATCACTAATTATGTTTCAGAGGGCAGCATAACTTTGCATGCCTCTAATTGAGTATTTCTATGCGTATCTCAATCCTGACATTTCTGGAAATTCATGCTACTCAGTTGCGAGCGAACACTAATTGTCATGTCATGTCAACATCAAGAGTTCGGCTGGGGAACATAGCATAGAATAAATACTCGGCAGGCTCCGGCATTAGTGAGTAATGCGGCTAGGAGCTCAAATACTCATTAGGCTCTATACTAGTGAACAATTCATTTAGGAGCTTGAGTTTCAATATAATATGAAGAGAGACATAGGTACTCATCGGATTTTGATATATTCTGAAAATTCCTTGTGGAATATAGACATATCAAGGTCTACTACTTCTTATGCCGGGTCAAGTAGATAGACTTTTACAGTTTTCGCCCTATACTAAAAACCACCATCAACATTCGCGTACCTGGTTTGCGAACGGATGGACAGGCCAAGGTCCGGAGTTGTTGTTCGCGTACCTGGTTTGCGAACAAAGTGGTTAAGTTCTAAAATCGGTTAAGTATGATTCTCATACTCATAAACTAAAACAATTATGAATTAAGGAATGCAATCTTTGCAAACCGTGGCTTAATGTTCATGAATTGATTCTTGTATAAGTACTTTGTACGTTTACGAATCAATCCAATTTTGTTTCAATTTGTTCATATATATTTATATGAGATAGTGAACAACTCTATGTGAAACACATTTAGATTCATTTGATTATCTTTCATGATTGATTGATCATCATATTTGATCTAGAAGTGTTAGATGAATATGGTTAAGACAAAAGTGTTCATATGGCTAACTTCGGTTAACTGTTATTGAGCCAACTCAATATACACATTTAGGTACAGTTACCCATATCTAAATGAAGGTATATTTCATTTGTGTGTAACAAGCGAAGACCATCTAACGATGGAGATTGGTTGCTTTATTATTAAGCAGAGTTAGCTTGAATCTTAAATCAGGATTTCATCTAACGGTGAATACTGAATGCTTTATGATGAGGTGTCAAACTTACAAAAGATATATTCCTTACTCTTCTTTAAACTAACTAGTAGTATACGGAAAAGCAGGTTCGTTCCTAAGGGAGAGTTGAGCTAAAGTTGTCTTTTAAATTTCTGAAAGTATGAAATAATGCAAAAACTACAAAACAAATATAAATGTGAACAATGAGGATGAGAATGATTAGGGGTTCTTTCTCCACTAGTGAACATGAATCTTCTTCAAAATACGTTTACTAACAATCCTAGACAAGTTATAAGTTCAACAAGTCCATTAAACTCCAAAGTCACTTTGTAGAATAAGTTCTCTACTCGTGTCTAGTCAATCAAGCCACTTTGAATAAGCTCTCTAGTGTAACTTAACTAACTGGTATGTTCTATGAGTCGGATTGATCCTAACCACATGCTCGTAAGTTCGACATGTTAACCTAGGGTTTTCAAATACACATCAAAATCCACAAAATCCCATTGCAACGTTGATGTTTTGCTACTTGTGATTATATTACCATAACAATTACGAATTACGGTTCTAAAATATAGCTTTAGTATTACAAAAAAGATATCTAATTGGCCACTCAAACACCCTGCAAACAATTCATGGTCATAATTGTCGTAAAAGACAAACAATAAAACAATATAAGAAGAAATATTAACTTGATAAAATATCAAAGACAAGTCACATAATTTTGAAATATCCCTAACCAAACAAGAAATTAGCTACGCATGGAGTTCATGTTATCAAATTATACTCAAATGAATTATGGGAATTATAGTGATGGATAACTTCGAAACAAAACCCAATCCGTGGATGGAGGTAATGGACAGTGCTCTTCAAGCTTGTTGCTGCCTATTGTGTAGTGACTGCACGATGGATGTATGTACTGGAGAATATGGATCGAACTGGTGGAGGTATAGTGGTGGCGACAGGTTCAGGCTTAGGCGAAGCTTGAGGTGGAACTGGTGATGGATGGAAGATGCAGTATTCGTGAACTTAGGCCTGGCAGTGCTCCGATGGTGGATGTATTGCTGCTATGACGGTCTGGTAAACTGCGACTGCAAGCTGAGATGAAGTGCTGTTGAGGAGATATGCAGGTGATAATGCAAACTGATGATGGTGATGTATATGCAGTGGACTGGTGGTGGATTGTATGTAGTGAATGGAGGTTATATGAAAAGGTGGTGATGGAAGGGTTTGGAGAGGAGCAGAGAGCTCCTCTCTGCTGGGAGATGGAAGCAGTCGTGAGGGGTATGCGGAATATGATCGCAGTTCAGCCTTTGTTCTTCTTATATGGCTTACTCAAACCCTGAAATTTCAAAACAGATGACAACCCATGTTTCCTAATTAGTCTCAAACTCTAAGTTAGCTCATATCCCAGCCATTCATCATACGTCAGCAACCTTACTTGGGACTGAATTCTCGGCAGTAAAACTCTTTCCAAATATGAAGCCAAATCGAACCCAGATTCCTTCTCATTCTTAACCTCTTGAACCCTGTCCTGACCCCCCGAAAGAACTCACAGAAACTCAAGGAAAACCTGGTGGTTCAAGAACTCAGTTCAGTGAGCACAAGAGCTGATGAAACATAAAACAGTCATTCTGGCATTTAAATGAACAGTGTATAGGCATCTTGCAGTGTGGGGATGGATAGAAATCTATTGTATATGTAACCTTTCACATCTCCTTCCCTGCAATCATACACACAAACCCATCTCCCAATCCTTTACAAATACTGAAATATTCATTGATTTTGAGTCATTTCTTTGTTGTATCAATGGCAGAGTTTCTTGGAACTTAAGCGCGTCCCGTTCAATGCTACGACTTCATACCACCTGCTTCTTCTTTCATTAGATCTCAAAACCCTTCCAGTCATTGATAATTTGAACGACAGTAATTTCAGTTTCTTCCCTATTTTTCTGGCACAAAACAAAACCCAAAACTATCACAGACTCTATGACTGCTTCTTGTTATGGCAGTAGCTTCTTTACTGACTTTCTTGGCTGCAAAAAGAATTTAAAACCAAGCCAAACTCTCAATTTCCTTCTCAGCTTCGAATTCCCTGTCTTTAATCTCCATTACTTCAGCTACAGTAACATCAATTTCTCTCCATCTTTCTCGCTGGCATTTCAGTTCAAAACAAATCTATCCTCAGAACTTCGTATCACTGATTCATTCTTACCAATCGGACATCTTGTTCCGTTGTTCTCTGAAATTCATTCCTAACCAGTTGAATACAATGCCTGGTTCAATGGCTTTCCTGCGTAAGAACTTGGTGCTGAGGCGTCTTCTCGGTTCAGTGAAGTGAAAATTGAATTATGTAGGACTGGGGATCGACCTAGGTTTAGTGATAAAGGAGGAGGTGGCCCTTAACGTACTATAGTCTGTCTTTAGAGAACCTGTCAGATGGTTTCCCCTTATCCTCTGCTGGGCTCCCAATAGTATTTTCCTATGAAATGACGGTTTTGCACCTTTTTCACCTATTTCTTCCGCTTTTACTCCAATGACTCCAAATCACATACAAAACTCAAAAGCAACGTGAAATACATAATTCACATGAAAAATAGCAAAGAAAGCATAACCAATTGATAGTAAATCAAGATGTTTAAGACACCTATCACTTTGTTACTAAGTTATCTTAGCTTTGATTGTAAGCAACCCTGATTTGAAAGACTATATAAGGGAGAACTCTAGCAACTGGAAAACCTAATCCCGACACTTTCATGTGTCCTAGTTGCAAACTAGAGTCGATTCTCCTTTAACATAGGGTTTTCCAAAACCATATTAGGTTAACGACTTGAAGACTTCATTTGGGATTCATGAAGCTAGATCCAACTATTTTATATGTACTTGGGTATTCTGATCTTTCTTGTTATATCGTGTTGAGTACTATCTTCTCTAAGATTTGCTCGAGATTTATTTCCGATAGGTAAGATATAAAAAGTAATCACAACAATTCTTCGTCCCAGACTCTTGTGATTCTGCAATAATTTTTTCTGTTAATCAGTTGGATTATTGTGAGGTGATTGATATTTCTAGTCTGCTATTCGGGAGTATAAGACCGGATTATCAATTGGTTCATGTTCACCTTGATTTATCAAAAAATGGAAAAAAATCGAATAAAGAATAGACATATCTATGGGAGACAACTTTGTTTATAAGTCTTCGACTTCGGGTCGTAGCAACTCTTAGTTGTAGGTGAGATCAGCTAAGGGAATCAAGTGCTCAGATTCCGATGTGGTTCTAGAGGCGTAAAGACGCGATTGTACCTTAATCGGTGTGAGACTTGGTTATTCTCAATTACATTCCAGTCCGAAGTTAACTTGTAGTAGGCTAGTATCTGTAGCGGCTTAATACAGTGTGGTATTCAAATCTGGACTAGGTCCCAAGGTTTTTCTGCATTTGTTGTTTCCTCGTTAACAATTTTTTTGGTGTCTGTGTTATTTCTTTTCCGCATTATATTTGTTTATATAATTAAAATATCACAGGTTGTGCATAGTTCAATCAGTTGATAAATCCGACCTTGTCTTGGATATAACTTGATTGATACTTGGGCATTGGTCTTTGGTACCGTCCAAGTTATTTCTCATATCAATCAGGCTCATAGATTTCTATCTGTTTGATTTGCTGATTGCATTGACAAATAGAGATAAAGCTCTTTGATATATCTCTTGGTTGAGCTCACTTTTAAGTTGGTGCTCTTGGAATTATATTGGAGTTTAGTCCATACAGATTGCCGAACGAATTATTGGGTGTGGTTGTTATACCCCCGCTTTTTCAATTGGTATCAGTGCAGGAAAACAAGTTAAGACTTCCTAAGTCTTTGTTTGTAGCAATCTCATTTCTGTGGATAAAATTTTATCTCGCTTTTACGCACTTAGAAATGTCTTCCAAAGTTTTTGACTATGCCAAATGTCTTGGGATTACCTCAAAGGATAATTCCTTAGTAGATTCTTCCGAATCCCGAGGTAGAAAACTTTTGCTATCAGATTTTGATAACATTCCCTTTAATGTGAAAGTTGACACTTTTTCAGATTCTAAGATAGAGCTCACCATAACTTTAAAAAAATATGCTGAGATTATTGATATTCAAGTCTCTAAAATTAGATCTCTTGAAGAAAAATATGCTCAGCTCACTGATGAACTTGAGAAGTCTCTTGATAGAGAACAGGAACTCTATAGTATCGTTGAGTCTTTTACTAACAATATCGAAAACCTTGTTCAAGAAACTACTATACATCGCGAAAAGATTAGTATGCTTGAAGATACTGTTAAAGAAGACTAAATTAGAGAAGAACGTTTAATCAAGACGTATTCATCAGAATTGAACAACTGTCGTGTTGAAAAAGAGAAACTTGTTGCATGTCTTTTACTAGCCCAGGAACAGTGCAAGTCCTTGAAAAGGGAAAACTATGTTTTAGTGAGTAAGTTATCTTCAGTGCCTATCTCTTATACTCATGTGGTATTACCTAACATGGAGAAAATTACTCCTAAGGAATTGTCTGCTAAGAAACGTTTGCGTGACTTGCGGATTTCCGAAAAGGCTATGAGTCTAAAACAGGATTCATCTAATGTTTCTTATCCATGAACCTGTTCATTCTGCGGGAAAAGGAATCATAATTTTCTATATTGTGTTGCTAGAAAGAAACAGATTTCTGATCTTCAAAATCTACTTCTTTTTACAGTCGACAGAGTAAATTGTCTGACGACATCTGCAATGGATTTCATTACTGCAGAAAAACAGTACTCTCATAAAAAGGGTTTCCAAGGTCACTCATCTATAAATCTTTACAGAAACCGTGTTCTTCATAATGGTACAAATTCACACAACACAAAGGTACACATTCCCAGTTTTTATGAGAATAAGTCTAGGATATGGAATTCTCGTGATCTTTATTCGCTTGAACGGATCTCAAGAGTCCCTAGACTTAATCCTCAGAAAAATCCTTATGATGGAGGATCAAAGAGGTCATTGTCTAATTCTTTTGGAATAAGACATAACCGAAGGAAGGAAAGGAATACGAGGCACAAGCACTCAGAAGGTATTTACAACTCTTCCCTCAATATTCGTAGTGGGATTACATCTCACTCAGTTACCTAGTTCCAGGTAAATCCATCCTTGAAACTAACTTGAGAGTTGCAAGGATGATATTTGTGGGATACTCAAGTCCGTTGTATGATACCGTATGATCTCCTGTTTGAAATAAATTTGTTTTCTTCATTTGTGAATGTTGAGTCATATCTTGACTCCTAGTAACTAATGCATCTTGGTGATTTTTTCATGTGCCCTAATTCTAAGTGAATCTTCTAATTATCGAGCTATGAAAAGATATGAGATATGAGAATCTTTTAATGCTGATCCATTAACTTTCTATAACCGGTCCACGAACGTCCGTGTATTATTTTTCTTAAGAGTTTCTATAGGGTTTCCATAACAAGGGTTTCTTCCTTCTCTTGCTTACGAGCATATATATATTATATTGTTTTTCCAACCCTATTAAAAAATATATATATAGAGAACTCTTCAAGATCTCAAGAAGTAGTGAATCTTGATATGGAAGAAGACATCAAAGGATGCAGTTCGGTTCAAGAACTTGTTTTGAAGAAGATGATTGCAGAAAAGAGTACAACTCTTGGATTGCTGAAACAGTCAAGGATTTAATTCATTTTCAGAATGACTCAAAGGTCGAATTTGCAAACCTTTAACTGCAAATAAATCATCTTATTGATGGTCAGACCAAAATCCTTAAAAATCAAAAGGTCTTAATACGGAACCAGAAGAAGCTCATCTCTGCTTGCATCAAGCCCGGGTAACTTTCTCGCATTGTTGATCGAAAGGTGAATGTTCTAACTCATGAACATGGAGTTTGTACGGTCAAAAGGATTAAGAATATCAATAATACCTTTTATGATGGAGTCATGGAGAGGTATGAAGTTATCAAAGAAGTCTGAACTTCTTATTTTATCTAGGAAACTTCTTATAAGAATTTATTCTTATGTTTTAATAAGGATAACTAGGGCTTGGAATAACAAATATTGTGATTACACATAGTTATTTCAACAATTTTAATCTTGCAATGTTTTTAGATTTATTTATTTAAATTCTAAGTTATTTGGAAGATGATTTTGCAGTATTAATCTTTATTGGTTTTATATATTGCAAAAATATTTTATGGGATATGTTGTGTTTACGTCTGTGAACTGTGATTATCTCATATATGCTCAAAAGTTAAGTCTATTACGTCTTTATGCAAATATTGATAAAAAAATAGAATGGACTTTTGAAAATTCCGCAGTATTGATCTTTCCCTGATCCACTTTTATGTGAAAGTACTGTATGGCTCCATAAGTTTTCTTATGTTGAGCATTTCCAATTAAATTAATCTATAAGGTCTTCTTGTGATTAATTTATTCGAGTTTACGGGATACAAATCCATGTGATTTGTTAATGTCCAAAGAAATCATTCTTTTCTTGTAAAAGTAAGGTCGCTCATGTTTTTCTTTCGGGAATGACATCAAATGGGGGAGAGTACTTAATTGAACTTGTGCTTAATTGCCATATCTTTGTGGGAGTTCGGTTGTGGAATATTGTAGGAGTTATCTTGTATATTTATAAACTCCTTGATGAATACACTAAGTTTAGACTATGTGAAATCATAGAAACAAAGTTGATATGTTCTATTTTAGTCATGAATTATCTCTTTGAGATTTTCATTATGATCCCGTAGTTTTCGTACCTTTGCCAATTTATATTGACAAAAGGGGGGGGGGGGGGGGAACAAATGTGTATTTCACACAACAAATACATATGGTTTACGGATCATTATGTAAGGGGGAGTGGTTTTCATGTGAGATGAAGTAATTACTAAGGAGGAGTGATACATATTACCGTAGTATTATTGTAAAAGTTGTGATGCAATTGGACTTTGCTTCTGTGTAATAATACCATGACATTGTATAACGATGATTGAGAACATATGTTTACTTATTATTATGGCTACGGATCTTGAACAACAACGATGCTGAGTTGAACACGCTCAGAATCGCTTGAGTACTTGGAGTAGCGAAGAATTCAAGGAATGTTGAAGAGCCAAGGAAATAAAGCATGATGGATGAGAAGCTATAAAGTTTATTTATTTTGTAATCCATATGTATTGACAAAGGGGGAGATTGTTAGAGCATTGATCGGTCGAACTCGCAAGCGCTGCTATCTCAAGCTTGTTTTTCAAGTTTAGTTGATCAAAACTATGTACTTGATTTCTAGTCTACTTATAGTTATTATTAGAGCACTGCTAGGTCGAACTCGCAAGCGTTGCTATCTCAAGCTTGTTTGTCAAGTTTAGTGATCAAAACTATAAGTCTTGATTTCTAGTCTACTTATGGTAATGTCTCGGACTAGGATAGATTGTGTAGTTGATCTTTAGACTTCACGGCGTTCATCAATTGAAGACGAAGAACTACTAAGGAGAGCTTGTGGAACTTCATCGACAAAAGGTATGTGGAGACTGAAACTC
>JAJJMB010013315.1:148742-170677 GCA_023531105.1 Papaver atlanticum | reverse complement strand
GCCAATCAATGTGTAGTTCACACTACAAATACATATGGTTTACGGATCATTATGTAAGGGGGAGTGGTTTTCATGTGAGATGAAGTAATTACTAAGGAGGAGTGATACATATTACCGTAGTATTATTGTAAAAGTTGTGATGCAATTGGACTTTGCTTCTGTGTAATAATACCATGACATTGTATAACGATGATTGAGAACATATGTTTACTTATTATTATGGCTACGGATCTTGAACAACAACGATGCTGAGTTGAACACGCTCAGAATCGCTTGAGTACTTGGAGTAGCGAAGAATTCAAGGAATGTTGAAGAGCCAAGGAAATAAAGCATGATGGATGAGAAGCTATAAAGTTTATTTATTTTGTAATCCATATGTATTGACAAAGGGGGAGATTGTTAGAGCATTGATCGGTCGAACTCGCAAGCGCTGCTATCTCAAGCTTGTTTTTCAAGTTTAGTTGATCAAAACTATGTACTTGATTTCTAGTCTACTTATAGTTATTATTAGAGCACTGCTAGGTCGAACTCGCAAGCGTTGCTATCTCAAGCTTGTTTGTCAAGTTTAGTGATCAAAACTATAAGTCTTGATTTCTAGTCTACTTATGGTAATGTCTCGGACTAGGATAGATTGTGTAGTTGATCTTTAGACTTCACGGCGTTCATCAATTGAAGACGAAGAACTACTAAGGAGAGCTTGTGGAACTTCATCGACAAAAGGTATGTGGAGACTGAAACTCGTCTATCACTTAGAAAGTCTATTTCTACTCTATCTCCTTCTTGAGACAAAAGTCGTATTACTATATAGTATTCGATTATACACATTTGAGTTTAACTCGCTTACATATTTCTTGAAATATGTGTTGGTAAGCTTTTGCTTCAACCAAGTTCATCTTATATTCTTGACGCAAGTCAAAAGATGATCATGTGAAAATCGCCAAGTAACATCTTACATGATTTGTGTGATAAAACCATTTGATGTAGACTCGGAATGTTTCGTATTGATTATTTCAATAACTTGAAAATTGCTTTGATGCTAATAGTTAGTGGAAACAATTATTGTCATCCTCTAAGAATGTTTCAATGATTGAAATAAAGCGTAGAACACTTAACCATAATTGGATTATAAACATAGTATGCGTACTTGCATATATGTTGATCCAAGACCGGTATAGTATGCATACCCGTATGCATACTGGGAAGGTCAGGTAAAGTCCGGGATCCTTGGTATGCCTACCCGTACGCGTACTGGAAAACTCAGTTGAAGTCCGGGAACTTTTGTATGCGTACCCGTACGCGTACTAATTCAACTGTTGTTTTAGATGTGTGATAGTATGCGTACCCGTTCGCATACTTTCGGACACATCCCAAATCTGGCTACTTAAGTATGCGTACCCGTTTGCATACTTGAGTGGGTTAAGTTCTATAATCGGTTTTTTCATGAACTAATAAATTTATATAATAAGGAATGCAATCTTTTGCAAATCGTGGCTATAATGTTCATGACTTGATTCGAGTGAATCAAAATCGATTTTGCTTCAATTGTGTCTTGTATACTTCTATGAGAATATAAACAATTAAAAAACTCTATAACTAGTTTCATTTGAGTCATTTGACTTAGTTGTTAATAAGATCAATATGTGTTAGAGCATAGCTCGGTTGAACCCACCAAGCGTTGGTATGACAAGTTTGGTTGTCATATTTTAGTGAATCAAAACTCATTTAAGGAGTCGCTTGATTATATACTAGAGTCAACTTCGTATAGGTTAGCTTGAAAGTATTAGGATATGAGACTTACAAGTATTACATGAAGACTTGAAGAATGTGAAGAAGTATGGATCTACAACGACAACATCATCCCTCCTCTTGAGGTTAGTAATATTTGACTTAAACTGTTTCATTCCCTAACGTATCTTTCAAGTCGTGCATATTGAAAACATAACTGCGAAGCTGTGTATGATACTCTAGTTAGACATAGTATTAAGGAATACAATACGAGGTTTATTGCTTAACCATTAAACTTTGTATATAAGACATCGACATGATCATATGAATGCTATTGTGATTATGTATGGGTATGAGTTAAGATTTCATCCTAGGAAACAATGTTTTACATTCGTTTAAAGGAAGTAAGTTCATAAACTTGTTTTGTGAATCGAAAGGGAAATCGTTAGGCTTATTGGTATTGTTATTCATTGCAAATCTATTTTGAATTACCAATATGTGTGTTTAGTATAACCGCTCATAAACTTGTTTATGTATCTTGGTAAAACTATTCACAAGGCCTGACTTATGTATTGGTATGACTTCTATTAGTGAAACCGATCTTAAGTAATAACTCAAGATGGTATGATCGATGCCTTGTAAATAGAAACTTTTATCTAGCCATTGGGGAACCGATCCTAGTAAGAGGTGCAACAAATTTACAAGAGGGAATCGATCCTTGTAAGAGGTGTAAGACGTTTTTAGTAGATGTGGGAACCGATCCTATGAACATGTGCAACAAGTTTGTAGTTTTGGGGGAACCGATCCTATGGACATGTGTAACCGAATACAAGTAGTTACCATAAGTTGTGGGGAACCGATCCTAGTAACTAGTAAACCGAATTTTGGTAACTAGTGTGACTATGCATAATACTCACATGGAGGTAGAACCGAAACTTGTTTTGGTAGAACCGTTAAACCCATGATTGGTGATTTGATAGGATAATCAATCACATAGTTCTTGGAATTCAGACGAACCAATTCTAAACTTGTTTGGAAGTGTGGCAAATCGTTTCCAAGATTGTAAGTATGAAAAAGGACTTGCAAAGTAAGGATGTCGATAAACTTTGAACATGTGCAGTAACTCTTATCATTAATTATTCAAAGATATTTCTTAATAGCTAAAGGAGAATCCCAGGATCGAAATAAATTGAGAATCTTATATTTAAGGTTTCTTAGTTTTTATATGTTATTTAATCTCCAGCAATTAAATGCATATCTTTAGAAAATAATAATTAGTAATGTGCATTTACTGATTATAGATTTTTCTATTGGGATTTCGGTCAATATTTGGACAGTGCATTTCCAGGAGTTATGAAAACCGATTTTGTGTTTATTGCATATCTTTGAGAATATTCGGTTTTTAAAATTCCTTGGTGTCCAAACTTCCTTGTCTATAAATATTGAAGTTTGCATCTTCTAGCAAACTAATCCTCAGAGCCAGCAAAACTACCTCAGTTGTGTTGTTACTGGTGGAGCCGCCTATCGGAGAGGAAAGTACCCTAATTAGGAGAAATCTCTTACGGCCGCTCAGTTTAATCTTTGGGATTGAGAAGCTCTATTAGTACCGTTGGTGGGAAACTAGATAATTGCAGTTTATTTTAGTTTTCGATTGATTTGATTAACTAACGGTTGTTGAACTTTGATTTCCCCTAGCTTGTTTATGCTTGAGAATCTTCTCTTCTGATATAAGATTCACTCAAACTAGATCGAAGTTTCGACGGGGATCTTTAGACTGTTTGTAGATCTAAAGATATCTTGTGATAATTGATGTGTTTTGTAGTTGTAGTGGTAAAAAGATTCGTTGCTCGAACTTGTGAAGGATAACTTTAGACTTAAATTAAAAACTAAATAGAAAAATCACTAAAAATTATAGCAAACACTTACAAAGTTGATATCAATATTAAAAGAACACTGAGGATAAGATTCCACTATTTTTCCAAGTTCAAAGTGATTTTATATAGTATTTATATTTATTCAATTTTTGCGTTTAATTTGATTCTAAGCTATTGCAACATATAGATTTTCAAAATAATAAGTGTAAATCAGCATCAAGAACCTATGGCTAAGCATGCTCTATCAAAAGAAATAACAATTGCTTAACAAAAATCATTCAAACAATTATAAATCAAGGCAAATAATCATAAAAATAATTGAAATAAAATAAATAAAATAGAATATACCACTTTTTGTTGGAAAAATAGCTTCCTCTATCGCCTCAGCAATGGGGTTTAGCTCCTCATATTAATCATAATCTCAAAATACATGTTTATGGCTCAAAAGTTGATTAAAAGGGAGAAAAGTGTTAAAACAGCGGATTCTGCAGTTGCTGAAGGTCTAAATCAGAAGTCGGAATTGTTGCTGAAAGGCTTCGGTGACTGCAGGAAGATGCGACCGTAACTCGTTGTCACTGAAAATAAGTCTGCTTCTGCAACTGTCTCTGAGGGTCTAATGTTCTTCGTGTTCTTCTTCTTTGCAGCAGCAGAAAAGTTTCTGTATCGACTCCAGTTGATTTTTTTACGCTTCTCTAAGGCTCTAAACTTCTCCAAACTCTCCCAAATTGTTCGTATATCTAAATATGACTCGAATCAACCTATATATAGCCACTAAACACAAAATTTCTCGAGTTAATCCATAAATATTCTCGGGTTTTTTCTCCTCAAGTTACGGGATTTTTCTTCCCTCTTTACGCGTCAACTTGGTTTCCAAACTCTCTCAAGACTGAATAAGGACTCCATACACTCCAATCTTGCCGTAAAATCTTCACAAACTTCTTTTGTAAACCGAAAACAACTCAAAATATGAATTCTCCCTGTTTTGCTCCAACACGGATTTCTATCCCTGTTTAATCGATTCTACAGCTCATACCATACTTGTTTATCCTTAACAGGGTTAATCCAACGAAAATCATCCCTTGAATCTCCTTAAAAATCGTCCAAAAATCAAACAAAAAATTTTCCCGCCAATTTCTTTGCTTTGAAAATTTGAGAAATGTGACCTCCCCCTATCCAGTGCCGGTCTGTGCTTAGCAGCTGCTTGGAAATGGGTTACCCCTTATCCAAAATGAGAGTCCGAATAGCAAGTGTCCTCCCAGGAGCCTTTAGCAACTTTTCGAGCCAATTTTGACGCAAAATCCTATTTCTCCAAAAACACCTACAAAGGGATAAAATACCAAAATTAGTACAAAAATGGGTACTAACAATATATACAATAGAGATGAAAATAGACACATAAATGCGTCTATCAATAATCAAATGTTAAAAGACTCCGTTTTGTTTGTGATTGATCACAAGAGATTCAAGTTGATTATGCGAAAGTGTTGATTGAAGATTAAAGAAGATTTTAAGGAAAGAAGACTTTTTGGGTTCATAATCTTTGGTGTGCACAATAACTTGTTTCGGCTGGAAAGGGATCCAACTATAATCGGTTTATCTTTGTGATAGATTGGATTGATTAGTTGAGTAGATCGGCATCAATGCACTTATTTGTGATTAATAGTATTGATTGCATAGTCTAACAATTACTTCGGTAGTTGTTGAGAGATTGATCTAAGGACCCGACAAAGGAGTTTATTGGTTAAACAGAAGAGCCTTTGTCAAACTCATATCACGTTTGTTGACAAGAGTTGTTACCGAACAGATTTGTTGTTCCTTTACTGTTTGGAATACGAACCAAAGGAATTGTTCCAAGTGCGTGACTTATTTACAAGTTGGAGGCGCAGGGATACTGAGGGAACTAGGTGAAATATAGGTTTAGTTGCTTGGTCTCAACTTTAGGAAGTTGGTTTGATTTTGTATAGCGACTTAATTCTGAGTGTATTCAATTCTGGACTAGGTCCCGGGGTTTTTCTGCATTTGCGGTTTCCTCGTTAACAAAATCTTGCTGTGTCATTTACTTTTATTTTCCATAATTATAATTGTGCTTATTATAATTTAAAGTAAATTACAAAAACGTTAATTCCTATTTTACTTGATAGACAATCCCTAGAGTTTGGTTAAGTCCGAACCTATTATCAAGTAAACATACTTCGTTGTTGTATTGTCTCGATCTTGTATCCATAGACGATCACACGAAGTGTGAACCGATTAGTTGTATTGTCTCGACTCAGTCCATAGACAATAACTTTCGGAAAAGGACTTATAGGTGGAAAAGTTTTAGATTGAGGTATATTTGGGTACCCTCGTCTTTTCAATTGGTATCATAGCAGGCAAACACGAAAAGATATAACAATCTTTGTTTGGTGCGATCCAACCTATAAGAAATTGAATCCATATCTGATTCAGTTAACGTAAAGGAAGGATTTGACTACTTCAAGAACTCGTGGTGGAAAACACGTATGAAGTAACAATGATACAATGGCCTATGAGACAGGCCGTATCTTGAAAATGCATAAGATTCTTCTTAATTTTTTTGTTAACCTCGGCTATTGTGTTCTGGAAAAATCAGGAATCTTAAATATATATTGGATGGCCTACCAAAGTATATACATGTCCATTTTCAGATCAAAGACTTTCAATGTTTCGCTTTCTAGGATGCGTTTTTGGAAACCATGTAATCCTTCATGGGATGATTTTCTGATTAATAATTCTATTAACAATGGTATGCTTCATACACCTCACAACTGTTTTAATGAAACAAGTGATCTCTTGAAATATTACTGGATTTATGATTGAAATAGTATTTGTAACAAATATCATATCTTGTTCAAATTACTCACTGCATACTCTATCGGAAAATTAATGAGTGAATTTCATGGGATATTATCAAAACTTGGTAATAATAGAGTATACAGATATTTGGACAAAATATAGAATTAATCTAACATAGAGATCTAGTCCATGAAAAATCGGTTTTCCAAAAGAAGAACCTAGACACAAAATCGGAATTGTTTCCCCACAAGCCATGGTTTTCGATTTTTGTAGTATTTCCTAAAGCTAGTTATTTCCGGTTTTTGATATATACTCTTCCTATAAAAGATAATCTCTTGCTATGTGTTCAAACATATTGGGGAAGATTGGTCAAAACCGTAACTAGGGTTTTTCATATTTTTGCAAATATGGGAAAAAGGAAATCAAGAACCAAGCAAGCTGATAATTGGGTTAGGGTTGATGATATTGATAGGATCAGATTTCCTAACAGTATTGATAATAAGCATGAATTGGCTCGTTTCGTTGACAGCTTTTGCTTTAAGAAATACGAAACTCTCAAGGGAATGGAATTCACTACCGAAAATAAATTTGATCCAGATGTCCAAGTTAAGGATTATGTGAAGTTTGTTCAAAATCGGAACTGGGGAAATCTTTTTGATCTTGAAGAATATTCACCTAATATGGTAAGAGTGTTCTATGCCAATATACACAATGTTGATCATAAAAACCTTACCTTTGTAACTCTTGTTGGTCGAGGAATCTACTATGTTGATCGTAAGATAGTTTCAAATGCTATTAAGTACAATGTGGAATGTAATCACTTGATTACAGGAGTTGAAATTGAACACGATACCATTTCAACATGTATCATTAGAAAGAAGGTTACCTGGGAAAATGGTAGATTACCAACAAAAGATACACCTCTTCATCTTAGGGTATTCGGTAAACTTGCCTTAGCAACTCTATTTGCAAGTACAAGAGACAAGTCAGTTTGGAATAAGATGTTTGCAGAATTTGTCTTTTTTATGTTGAAAGAAGACTCTCAAATTGATCTTTGTGGAATCATAGTTAGTAAAATGATCAAAATATCAGATTCCATCTCTTCTTCTGGAATCAAGAGACATCTTGGTTTTCCGTGTATAATTACCAAAATCTGTGAATTTATCGCAGGAGATGACTCTGTTGATATGAAAAGCATTAAGGATGTGACTAATAAGACTATAAGTCAGATGATTGCGGGACAAACCCACAATGAAAGTTGTTAAAAGAATCTCACAAAATTCCAACAACAAGTCTCTTCTAAGTCATCTTGAAAATCTTGGAAAACAACTTGGCTGTTTTCAGAAGCAGCTGGGCTTTGCTGCTCAAAAAGATCCAGAAACTCTTAAAGGAATTCAAAAAATTGAATCAGAGTTTTGGAACCAAGAATCGGAAATTGAAGAAGAGCGTCAAAAACACTTGGTCACAAGGAATGTTCTTCATAATAATTGAGATTAAAATAGACAGTAGTTTTTTATTTCTTTCATTAGTTGTTTTAGGTCTATTTTATGAATAAAACTATCTTATTATGAATAAAATTATTATTTTATAATATTTCTTGTGATAGTTTTCGATTACATAGCCTGTGCCTTAATGCTTTATCTTATTGCTATGTATGTTTATGGGATGTTTGATTTCGGTTTATTACCTTGATATTCGATCTCATAATGTGTGAACCCTTATGGTTTGGGTGACTTTTTGATTTAACGGGATTAAGTTCTAGCCCATGTTGGTAGGCTTTATCAAAGGATCATGAGGGGTTCTGGTAGAAACAATATGTGAAAAAGTCACAATATGTTGAATATTTTGGTTTAGCATAAAAGTATATGTGTTTCGAGGTTTCAACTTTTGCATCGTATAGTTAAAACCGGTTTTCAACCTTTCTCTGGTAAAGGTTTCTCTTTGTTGTTGTTCTTTTGTTTTGGCGGGAGGATGACAACTTCAATGGGGGATAGTTCTAAGTGAACTTGCGCTTAATGACATATCTTAAGGGGAGAAGAAGATGCGGAATTTGAGTTAACAATCTTGTTAGTTAATTGTTTTCCTGTTTAAGAAAAGCATGATTTTATTTCATATCTTTAGTGCTTTTGCTTAACAAAATTTCGGTACAATTGATGTTGATTCCATTATTTGTGTATGGATCTTTGTTTGTGATTCAATTGTTTCCGGTTAAGAAAACCCATTGTTATCTTTCGTTATTGTTTGGTATCAATTGTTTAGGCTTACAAAATTTCGGTGCAATTGAAGTACTATAATGTCTATGTTTATTTCAATTGCTTCCGGTTAAGATAAATGATTATGCAAGTTGATTTATTTGGTTCGTATGGACTGTTTATGGCTTAACAAAAGTGTTTCGGGATCATTTGTTTAGTCCAAGTGATTTCCGGATAAGAGAAACTAAGTTTTTCGGATCTTAGTTAGACTTATCAAATGTGAAGGTTTCGGTTATTCAAGTCTAACCGAATGCCTTAACAAGAATTCCTAGTTAACTAACCTATTATTTGTCTTGTTTAAAAGTGAAAGGTCTAAGTTATTTTTGAGAATAATTAGAGCCTGATGAGAGAAATAAAGTTAATTCTGATCTTTATTTTGATCTTATCGAACAAGCGATTGTATTTGTACAATCGGTTTAGCAAAAGAACTAAGGTGCTTAGTCGATTTTTGATGTGCTAAACTATTAGGGAAAATTGCTTCGGGCAATTGTTTCCTAGATAACATGTTAAAACCAAATTACTTGTAGTTTCGGTTTTGATATTGGTTATCTAAAATGGTGTGTAAAACCCTCGTGCTCAATTCTTATAGGTTTGCAAATTCTCTTTGTGAGATTTGTAAGATCCTTTCGGTTTGTCCTTTATTTTTTCGTTTCTTTGTCATTTTGTGACAAAAAGGGGGAGAAATATACGGAGTAAACAAGTAATATTGACTTGTTGTGAGTTGGTATCACTAAGGGAAAGGACATTTGTGTTAAAACGTTTATTCTAACGAAAAGAGTGAAAGCATAGACTAAGGGGGAGTCACATACCATATGATATGTAGTTATGAGGAAATACATGAAAATAACAAAGACGTGCGGATTGAATATCTACCTATCTTACCTTTAGGGGGAGTATTAGCTTTGTTATTATAATGTCAACAGCGGCATTTAAGGATTGAATTTAATGCAGGTTTTGTGCTGTTGAACTTGGAATCAAGCGTATGTGTATAATGAATTTTTGTAATTTGTTTATCCATATGATGTAAGAGTTTTTCCACTAAAATTGACAAAGGGGGAGGTTGTTAGAGCATAGCTCGGTTGAACCCACCAAGCGTTGGTATGTCAAGTTTGGTTGTCATATTTTAGTGAATCAAAACTTATTTAAAGAGTCGCTTGATTATATACTAGAGTCAACTTCGTATAGGTCAGCTTGAAAGTATTAGGATATGAGACTTATAAGTATTACATGAATACTTGAAGAATGTGAAGAAGTATGGAGCTACAACGACAACATCATCCTTCCTCTTGAGGTTAGTAATATTTGACTTGAACTGTTTCATTCCCTAACGTATCTTTCAAGTCGTGCATATTGAAAACATAACTGCGAAGCTGTGTATGATACTCTAGTTAGACATAGTATTAAGGAATACAATATGAGGTTTATTGCTTAACCATTAAACTTTGTATATAAGACATCGACATGATCATATGAATTTTATTGTGATTATGTATGGGTATGAGTGAAGATTTCATCCTAGGAAACAATATTTTACATTCGTTTAAAGGAAGTAAGTTCATAAACTTGTTTTGTGAATCGAAAGGGAAATCGCTAGGCTTATTGTATTGTTATTCATTGCAAATCTATTTTGAATTACCAATATGTGTGTTTAGTATAACCGCTCATAAACTTGTTTATATATCTTGGTAAAACTATTCACAAGGCCTGACTTATGTATTGGTATGACTTTTATTAGTGAAACCGATCTTAAGTAATCACTCAAGATGGTATGATCGATGCCTTGAAAATAGCAACTTTTATCTAGCCATTGGGGAACCGATACTAGTAAGAGGTGCAACTAATTTACAAGAGGGAATCGATCCTTGTAAGAGGTGCAACACGTTTTTAGTAGATGGGGGAACCGATCCAATGAACATGTGAAACAAGTTTGTAGTTTTGGTGGAACCGATCCTATGGACATGTGCAACCGAATACGAGTAGTTACCATAAGTTGTGGGGAACCGATCCCAGTACCTAGTCAACCGAATTTTGGTAACTAGTGTGACTATGCACAGTACTCACATGGAGGTAGAACCGAAACTTGTTTTTGTAGAACCGTTAAACCCATGATTGGTGATTTGATTGGATAATCAATCATATTTGGAATTCAGACGAACCAATTCTAAACTTGTTTGGAAGTGTGGCAAATCGTTTCCAAGATTGTAAGTATGAAAAAGGACTTGCAAAGTAAGGATGTCGACATACTTTGAACATGTGCAGTAACTCTTATCATTAATTGTTCAAAGATATTTCTTAATAGCTAAAGGAGAATCCCAGGATCGAAATAAATTGAGAATCTTTTATTTAAGGTTTCTTAGTTTTTATATGTTATTTAATCTCCAGCAATTAAATGCATATCTTTAGAAAATAATAATTAGTAATGTGCATTTACTGATTATAGATTTTTCTATTGGGATTTCGGTCAATATTTGGACAGTGCATTTCCAGTAGTTATGAAAACCGATTTTGTGTTTATTGTATATCTTTGAGAATATTTGGTTTTGGAAATTCCTTGGTGTCCAAACTTCCTTGTCTATAAATATTGAAGTTTGCATCTTCTAGCAAACTAATCCTCAGAGCCAGCAATACTACCTCAGTTGTGTTGTTACTGGTGGAGCCACCTATCGGAGAGGAAAGTACCCTAATTAGGAGAAATCTCTTATGGCCGCTCAGTTTAATCTTTTGGATTGAGAAGCTCTATTAGTACCGTTGGTGGGAAACTAGATAATTGCAGTTTATTTTAATTTTCGATTGATTTGATTGACTAACGGTTGTTGAACTTTAATTGCACCTAGTTTGTTTATGCTTGAGAATCTTCTCTTCTGATATAAGATTCACTCAAACTAGATCGAGGTTTCGACGGGGATCTGTAGACTGTTTGTAGATCTAAAGATATCTTTTGATAATCCAATGTTAACAGACTCCATTTTTTGTGTGATTGATTACAAGAGATTCAAGTTGATTGTGCGCAGGTGCTGATTGAAGATTAAAGAAGATTTGAAGACAAAAAGACTTTTTGGGTTCATAATCTTTGGTGTGCACAATAACTTGTTTCGGCTGGAAAGGGATCCAACTATAATCGGTTTATCTTTGTGATAGATTGGATTGATTAGTTGAGTAGAACGGCATCAATACACCTCTTTGTGATTAATAGTATTGATTGCATAGTCTAACAATTACTTCGGTAGTTGTTGAGAGATTGATCTAAGGACCTGACAAAGGAGTTTATTGGTTAAACGGAAGAGCATTTGTAAAACTCATATCACGTTGGTTGAAAAGAGTTGTTACCGAACATATTTGTTGTTCCTTTACTGTTTGGAATACGAACCAAAGGAATTGTTCCAAGTGCGTGACTTATTTACAAGTTGGAGTCGCAGGGATACTGAGGGAACCAGGTGAACTATAGGTTTAGTTGCTTGGTCTCAACTATACGAAGTTGGTTTGATTTTATATAGCGGCTTAATTATGAGAGTATTCAATTCTGGAATAGGTCCCGTTGTTTTTCTACATTTACGGTTTCCTCGTTAATAAAATCTTGTTGTGTCATTTACTTTTATTTTCCGCAATTATAATTGTGCTTATTATAATTTAAAGTAAATTACACAAACGTTAATTCCTATTTTACTTGATAGACAATCCCTAGAGTTTGGTTAAGTCCGAACCTATTATCAAGTAAACATACTTCGTTGTTGTATTGTCTCGATCTTGTACCATAGACGATTACACGAAGTGTGAACCGATTAGTTGTATTGTCTCGACTCAGTCCATAGACAATAACTTTCGGAAAAGGACTTATAGGTGGAAAAGTTTTAGATTAAGGTATATTTGGGTACCCTCGTCTTTTCAATATGGTTGATAAGAAAGTATTCATATGGCTATCTTCGGTTAACTATTGTGGAGCCAACATGGTGCACATGTTTAGGTACGGTTACCCATATCTAAATGAATTCAATTTTTATTTGCGTGTAACAATCTAAGTTCGATCTAACGGTTGAAAATATTAGCTTCAGTCTAATAAGATTTTCATCTAACAATGAATATTTAATGTTTTCTTACCAAGGTAACTTAGATTGCAAACCCTGATTTGAAGACTATATAAAGGAGAACTCTAGTACCTGGGAAACCTAATCCAACAACTATGATGCTGAGTTGAACACGTTTAGAATCATGGAGTACTTGGAAGTGACGAAAATTTCGAGTAATGTTGAAGAACCAAGGAGATCAAGCATTTGGATGAGAAGCTACAAATTTTATTTATTTTGTAATCTATATGTATTGATAGTTTTGTCACTAAAATTGACAAAGGGGGAGATTGTTAGATCACTGTTCGGTCGAACTCGCAAGCGTTGCTATCTCAAGCTTGTTTGTCAAGTTTAGTGATCAAAACTATAAGTCTTGATTTCTAGTCTACTTATAGTAATGTCTCGGACTAGGATAGATTGTGTAGTTGAGCTTTAGACTTCACGACGTTCATTAATTGAAGACGAAGAACTACTAAGGAGAGCTTGTGGAACTTCATCGATAAAAGGTATGTGGAGACTGAAACTCATCTTTCACTCAGAAAGTCTATTTCTACTCTATCTCCTTCTTGAGACAAAAGTCGTATTACTATATAGTATTCGATTATACACATTTGATATTTTGAGCTGAGTTTAACTCGCTTATATATTTCTCAAAATACGTGTTGGTAAGCTTTTCCTTCAACCAAGTTTATCTTATATTCTTGACGCAAGTCAAAAGATGATCATGTGAAAATCGCCAAGTAACATCTTATATGATTTGTGTGATACAGTCATTTGATGTAGACTCGAAATGTTTCCTATTGATTATTTCAATAACTTGAAAATCGCTTTGATGCTAATAGTTAGTGAAAACAACTATTGTCATCCTCTAAGAATGTTTCAATGATTGAAATAGAGTTTAGAACACTTAACCATAATTGGATTATAGACATAGTATGTGTACTTGCATATATGTTGATCCAAGACCGGTATAGTATGCATACCCGTATGCGTACTGGGAAGGTCAGGTAAAGCCTGAGAGCCTTGGTATGCATACCCGTACTCGTATTTGCGAACTCAGTTGAAGTCCGGGAACTTTTGTATGCGTACCTGTACGCGTACTAATTCAACTGTTGTTTTGGATGTGTGATAGTATGCGTACCCGTTCGTCGGACACAGTCCAAGTACGGCTACTTAAGTATGCGTACCCGTTTGCATACTTGAGTGGGTTAAGTTCTAGAATCAGTTTGTTCATGAACTAATACATTTATATAATAAGGAATGCAATCTTTTGCAAACCGTGGCTATAATGTTCATGACTTGATTAGAGTGAATAAAAATTGATTTTGCTTCAATTGTGTCTTGTATACTTCTATGAGAAGATAAACAATTGAACAACTCTATAACTAGTTTCATTTGAGTAATTATAACTAGCTGTTAATAAGATCAATATGGTTGATAAAAAAAGTATTAATATGGCTAACTTCGGTTAACTATTGATGAGCCAACAAGGTGCACATGTTTAGGTACGGGTACCCATATCTAAATGAAGTCACTTTTGATTTGTGTGTAACAAGCTAAGTTCGATCTAACGGTTGAAAGATATTAGCTTGAGTCTAATCTGGTTTTCATCTAACGGTGAATATTGAATGCTTTGTTACCAAGGTAACTTATATTGCAAACCCTTATTGGAAGACTATATAAAGGAGAACTCTAGCAACTGGGAAACCTAATCCCCACACCTCCTGTGTGATACTAGTTGCGACTAGAGTCGATTCTCCTTTAACCTTATGTTTTTCATGAAACCCTGTAGGTTAACGACTTTAAGACTTCATTGGGATTGTGAAGCCAGACCCAACTATTTTCTCTGTAGTTGCGTGTTCTGATCTTGCTGTTTTCTATCGTGATTGAGTATTATCTTCTCTAAGATTTGCTCGAGATTTAATCTCCGATAGGAAAGATAAAAAGTAGTCACAAACATCTTCGTCTCATTGTTTTTGATTCCACAATATATTGTTTCGCTACCATACGATTAAGATTATTGTGAGGTGATTGAAATTTATAGGATGTTCTTCGGGAATATAAGTCTGGTATATCAATTGGTTCTTGTTCACCTTGATTTATCAAAAGACGGAACAAAACTCAGAGGTTTATCTTTGGGAGACAGATTTAATTATACAATAGACTTTTTTGTGTGAGAAAGATTGGTTTATCAAATCTTCGACTTCGGGTCGTAGCAACTCTTAGTTGTGGGTGAGATCAGCTAAGGGAATCAAGTGTGCAAAATCTGGCGTGGTTCTAGAGGCGTAAGGAACGCGACTGTACCTTGATCAGTGTGAGATTGGTTAGGGATCAACTACATTCCAGTCCGAAGTTAACTTGGAGTAGGCTAGTGTATGTAGCGGCTTAATACATTGTGGTGTTCAAATCTGGACTAGGATCCGGGGGTTTTCTGCATTTGCGGTTTCTTCGTTAACAAAATTTCTGGTGTCTGTGTTATTTATTTTCCGCATTATATTTATTCATATAATTGAAATATCACAGGTTGTGCGTAGTTCAATCAATTATATAATCCAACCTTTGGTTGTTGATATAAATTGATTGACACTTGAACATTGGTCTTTGGTACCGTTCAAGTTGTTTCACATAATAATCAAGCTCACGGATTTCTATCTTTTTGATTTGCTGATTACATTGTGAAACAGAGATACAACTCTTTGATATATTTCCATTGATTGAGTTTTACTGTCTAGTTGATTCTCTTGGCATTATATTGGAGTTTTCCATACAGATTGCTAAGCGAAATATTGGGTGTGGTTGTTAGACCCCCGCTTTTTTAGCTATGTCTCGTATTATGATAGAATGTGTAGTTGAGCTTTAGACTTCACGACGTTCATCGATTGAAGAGAAAGATCTACCGAGGAGAGCTTGGAGGAACTTCATCAACAAAGGTATGTGGAGACAAAAACTTATCTATCACTCAGAAGTTTATTCTATTATATCTTCTAAAAAAGACTAAGTCGTATAGCTATATAGACTTTTATATTATACACATTTGAAATTTCGAGCTGAGTTTATCTCGCTTATCTATTTCTCGAAATATGTGTTGGAAGCTTTTTTATTTAACTATGTTCATCATTATTCTTGACGAGTTTAGTTGGAGACAATTTATTTGTTGGAAACTAAATATTAAGTTAAAAGATGATCATGTGGAAACTGCCATGAAGCGTCTTACATGATTTGCGTGAGACAATCATTTGATGTCGACTTGGAAAGTTTCGTATTGATCATTCGATCACTTGAAAATTCTTGAAGCTAATGGTATGTGTGAGACAACCATTGTCATCTTCTAAGGATGTTTTAATGATTGAAATGGGATTTTAGAACAATTAACTATATCTGGATACAACATGGTATGCATACCTATTATGCAAACTGTATTGTTATAATTCAGGTCCGGGAACCTTGTTTGCATACCTAGTATATGAACGGTTTTGCATGTAAAGGTCCGGGAACCTTGTTTGCGTACCTAGTATGCGAACGGTTTCACATGAGTTAGGTCCGGGACGGCTGTTCACGTACCTGGTTTGCAAACGGATGGACATGCCAAGGTCCGGAGCTGTTGTTCGCGTACCTGGTTTATGAACACAGTGGTTTAGTTCTAAAATCGGTTAAGTATGAATCTCATACTCATGAAATAAAACATTTATGAATTAAGGAATGCAATCTTTGCAAACCGTGGCTTAATGTTCATGAATTGATTCTTGTATAAGTACTTTGTACGATTACGAATCAATCAGATTTTGTTTTAATTTGTTCATATATATTTCTATGAGATAGTGAACAATTGAATAACTCTATGTGAAACACATTTAGATTCATTTGATTATCTTTCATTATTGATTGATCATCATATTTAATCTAGAAGTGTTATATGAATATGGTTAAGACAAAAGTGTTTATACGGTTAACTTCGTTTAACTGTTATTGAACTAACTTAGTATACACGTTTAGGTACGGTTACCCATATCTAAATGAAGGTATATTTCATTTGTGTGGAACAAGCTAAGACCATCTAACGATGGAGATTGATTGCTTTATTATTAAGCAGACTTAGCTTGAATCTTAAATCAGGATTGCATCTAACAGTGAATATTGAATGCTTTGTTATTAAGCTATCTTAGCTTTGATTGTAAGCAACCCTGATTTGAAAGACTATACAAGGGAGCACTCTAGCAACTGGAAAACCTAATCCCGACACTTTCATGTGTCCTAGTTGCAAAGTAGAGTTGATTCTTCTTTAACGTAGGTTTTTCCAAAACCATATTAGGTTGATGACTTGAAGACTTCATTTGGGATTCATGAAGCCAGATTCAACTATTTTCTCTGTAGTTGCGTATTCTGATCTTACTTGTTCTATCGTGTTAAGTACTATCTTCTCTAAGATTTGCTCGAGATTCATCTCCGATAGGTAAGATATAAAAAGTAATCACAACAGTGCTTCGTCCCAGACTCTTGTGATTCCGAAATAACTTTTTTTGTTGATTAGTTGGGTTATTATGAGGTGATTGATATTTTTAGGCTGCTCTTCGGGAGTATTAGACCGGATTATTAATTGGTTCCTGTTCACCTTGATTTATCAAAACACGGAACAAAAGACGAATAAAGAATAAACATATCTATGGGAGACAGATTTGTTTATAAGTTTTCGAATTTGGTTCGTTGCAACTCTTAGTTATGGGTGAGATAATCTAAGGGAATCAAGTGCGCAGAATCCAGCGTGGTTCTAAAGGCGTAAATAATGCGACTGTACCTTAATCGGTGTGAGACTTTCTTAGGGATCAACTACATTCCATTCCCGAAGTTAACTTGTAGTAGGCTAGTGTCTGTAGCGGCTTAATACAGTGTGGTGTTCAAATATGGACTAGGTCCCGAGGTTTTTTTGCATTTGCGGTTTCCTCGTTAACAAAAATTTTGGTGTCTGTGTTATTTATTTTCCGCATTATATCTGTTTATATAATTAAAATATCACAGGTTGTGCATAGTTCAATCAGTTGATAAATCTGACCTTGTTTGTTGGATATAACTTGATTGACACTTGGGCATTAGTCTTTGGTACCGCGTCCAAGTTATTTCTCATATCAATCAGGCTTATAGATTTCTATCTGTTTGATTTGCTGATTGCAATGAGAAATAGAGTTAAAGCTATTTGATATATCTCTTGATTGAGCTCGCTTTTAAGTTGGTGTTCTCATAATTATATTGGAGTTTAGTCCATACAGATTGCCGAACGAATTATTGGGTGTGGCTGTTATACCCCCGATTTTTCAGTGTGGGGGAGTGGTTTTGCATACTTTCTGTAGGAATTTACTTTCTTTAGGATTTAAAAAAAAAAATGAATGACATGGCCAGCTGTTGAGCGGGTCTTTTTGATTATCTGTCTCGCTGTTTAGCAGACATCTCTACACCACTGTTTAGTGGATCCTCCTCGCTGCTTAGCAGACATTTCTCTACCACTGTTTAGTGGAATCGTCTCGCTGTTTAGAAGACATCACTCTTATCCAGCTATTGAGCAGATATATTTTGTTTTGCTCGGGACTAGCAAAATGTAAATGTAGGGGTATTTGATAAGCACGTAAATGCAACATTTTTACTCCCATATTTATACTAGCTAGGTCTCGTTAGTTAACTAATAATATTGTTTTAAGACAACTGTATGAATTACAAGCGAAATCCGACCACCGAAGGATAAATGGCTAATTGTATAAGCTAATGGTGTTTACGGAAATTAACATCTTAACTGCCACTGAAGGCACCAAGGTGACAGGGCCTCATTATCGTGGTCCAATTTATGATGGTCATCACTAAAGCCTCATCAGACCGGAAGTTAATGAAACAAAGAAATGATTTTCTTTGCCAAACATGTGAGCTACACAAGGGGGGTAAAAGTGGTGAAAAGTGGCAAACTCTACACCACACTTTGTTTGTAAACATATTCTTTGTTTTCATCGAGAGAGAGAGAGAGAGCAGCAGTTCATTTATTTACCATCCTAAAGGGGATTTTAGCTTCAACCTTCTCTGATCATTTTATTTGGAATTTCAAACAGCTGTCGTTGTCATCACCACATGGAGTTTTTCTCTCAAAGAATCAGAAGGTAAGATCATGAGGAAGACTGGGTATGAATCAGATTCATCCTTGTGCAAAGTTTTGTGTTTATGGCTACGCTTATATGCCGGAAAACTAGTTGAAGTAGATAGCGTTGCTGCTGTGAATTGTTGGTACAAACATGAGAATAGATGGGTGTTGGATAATGGTGACTGTTGGGTAGTTCTGAGATGTAAATGAAGATGAAATCATGAAGACTTGGTGGAGCTAATCAATTACTGAAAGTAGGGTTCGAATCATTGAAGATATGGGTTATATTTGGCCTGAATTCGTAGATGAGAGAACAACGGGGAAGAACAGAAACAGGTAGTGGGGTTTCTTGTCATGGATCGACACTGAGTTTAATTGAGAACTGGAGGAAGGTGCTGATATGAATGAGTTTCAGCACCAAAGCTAGGTCTAAAAATGGGTTTAGGTGAAATTTCCCAATTGAGAAACAACACAGCAACAAAGAGTTTATGGATCATAATTGGGTATAAATTAGGATTCTTAAAAGTTCAAAGCAAGTGGTTGTGGTGATGGGCTATACCCAATAGTCGTTGTTGAAGGGTGAATGTGATTTTGGTCGCAGATTCTCCTGCCGAGTATTCATTATATGTTATGTTCCCCTGCCAAACTCTTGATGTTGACATGACATGACAATTAATGTTCGCTCGCAACTGAGTAGAATGAATTTCCCGAAGTGTCAGGATTAAGATATGCATGTAAATACTCAATTAGAGGCACGCAAAGTTATGCTGCCCTCTGAAAGATAATAAGTGATATTGTATGAACGCACAAAATTCGCAAGAAATTGATTGATTTTGTGTCAGCTCACAAAATTCAGTCTTTCTAACATAATTTTATTAATTTACAAAATATAGGTTTTTTGCGGCCTGCGCAATATCTCGAACCCTATTGGTTGAGACCAAACCTAGGCAAACTAGGAAAATAATCCATCATGGATCTAGTAGGAGCAAGATCCTATTAAGAATTGGAAAACAAGAAATAAAAAGGAACTGCGGAAAATAAAAGCCGCAGCAAAAGGAGGCGCAGCTACGCCACTTGGCCGGCCAGTTTGCCCTAGCAAGCGCTGCCCGTGGTCGACCGGCCATGCCCCACATTACTTTCATCGGCCAATCAAATCGCTCCAAGAGCGCCGCATACACTTTTGATTAAAAGTGGAAGTTGGCTGGTCAACACACCTTATTCCTTAAGGAAACGTATATAGGCTACACATGTCAGTCTTAAAACAATCACGGCCGTATGTTTTGGCCGGCTGATTTATCAAGCCTAGCCACCACCCAACACGGTCGGACAGGCTCTGTGATACGCACCGGCGGGCCCACTTATACCTCAGCCAATCGAAACCCTTACAACTTGCAAGGGAAACCACTGACCAATCACTCAAATAAGGTTGGTCGTGCAGCGTTCAAAACCCTAATTTGTGTTAGTGGCAGCATAACGATCTCGACCGTCCAACTTGGCTAGCCAAATCGACCGGCCCAGATCCAATTTTAGTCGGCCAATGAAATACCAACATGCTCGCCGGTATCCTGCCTTCAGCCCTGGCCGATCGAATTGTTCAAGTCGGCAACTAGCGCTTCTAATCGCTAGCACAAAGTAGGTTGGCCACACGGCTTCGAAACCTCAAGGTCGACCAACGGCAGTATATAACTTCCGCAAAGAAATCTAGACCGTCCAACTTCGCTAGCCAAATCGACCGGCCTAGATTCAATTTCAGGTGACCAATAAGATGTCGCCGTGATCACCGGCCACCCTCCTTCCGTGAGGAACGATCGTCCAAGCCACGGCTTGCCCATATGGCTCCCAAACGATCGCCCAAAGATGGCTGGTCGCGCTACCTACAAGTAATTTTAATAATTCAACGGCAACCATTAACTGCCGAAAATCATCTCAGCCACTCAACTTGGCAAGCAAATTTAACCGTCTTAGATATAAGTTGGGCCGACCGATAGGATGCTAGAATGGCTACCAGCCCCTGCTCTCCTATAAGGACCGATAGGCCTACCTAGTAGCTCCCTTAGAAAACATTTTTCTACAACTGTTTAGTGAAATCGTCTCGCTGTTTAGCAAACATCACTCTTATCCAGCTGTTGAGCGGATATATTTTGTTTTGCTCGGGACTAGCAAAATGTAAGTGTGGGGTATTTGATAAGCACGTAAATGCAACATTTTTACTCCCATATTTATACTAGCTAGGTCTCGTTAGTTAACTAATAATATTGTTTTAAGACAACTGTATGAATTACAAGTGAAATCCAACCACCGAAGGATAAATGGCTAATTGTATAAGCTAATGGTGTTTACGGAAATTAACATCTTAACTGCCACTGAAGGCACCAAGGTGACAGGGCCTCATTATCGTGGCCCAATTTATGATGGTCACCACTAAAACCTCATCAGACCGGAAGTTAATGAAACAAAGAAATAATTTTCTTTGCCAAACATGTGAGCTACACAAGGGGGTAAAAGTGGTTAAAAGTGGCCAACTCTACACCACACTTTTTTTTTTAATATATTCTTTATTTTCATCGAAAGAGAGAGAGAGCAACAGTTCATTTATTTACCATCCTAAAGGGGATCTTAGCTTCAACCTTCTTTGATCATTTTATTTGGAATTTCAAACAGCTGTCGTTGTCATCACCAAATGGAGTTTTGCTCTCCCAAAATCAGAAGTTAAGATCATGAGGAAGACTGGGTATGAATCAGATTCAGCCTTGTGCAGAGTTTTGTGTTTCTGGCTACGTTTATATACCGGAAAACCAGTTGAAGTAGATATCGTTGCTGCTGTGAATTATTGGTACAAACATGAGAATAGATGGGTGTTGGCTAATGGTTACTGTTATCATATTTGAACATCCCAGGTTCAAAGATTACTAGAGTTTGACCCGATTTTATCATTCGGATTAACTTAAGATGAAATTTATCAGATTTGAACATCCCAGGTTCAAAGATTACTAGAGTTGGGCCTGATTTTTTCATTCGGATGAACTGAAGATGAAATTTATAAGATTTGAACATCCCAGGTTCAAAGATTACTAGAGTTGGACCTAATATTATC
>JAJJMB010013315.1:86186-148732 GCA_023531105.1 Papaver atlanticum | reverse complement strand
TGAACATCCCAGGTTCAAAGATTACTAGAGTTGGACCTAATATTATCATTCGGATGAACTGAAGATGAAATTTATAAAATTTGAACATCCCAGTTAAAAGATTACTAGAGTTGGACCTGAGTTTCTCATTCGGATGAACAGAAGATGAAATTTATCAGATTTGATAATCACGGGTTCAAAGATTACTAGAGTTGGACCTGATTTTTTCATTCGGATGAACTGAAGATGAAATTTATAAGATTTGAACATCCCAGGTTCAAAGATTACTAGAGTTGGACCTAATATTATCATTCGGATGAACTGAAGATGAAATTTATAAGATTCGAACATCCCAGGTTCAAAGATTAATAGAGTTGGACCTGATTTTCTCATTCGGATGAAGTGAAGATGAAATTAATCAGATTTGAACATCCCAGATTCAAAGATTACTAGCGGTTTACCTGATTTTATCATTCGGATGAACTGAAGATGAAATTTATCAGATTTGAACATCCAAGGTTCAAAGATTACTAGAGGTTTACCTGAGTTTCTCATTCGGATGAACAGAAGATGAAATTTATCAGATTTGAACATCCCGGTTTCAAAGATTACTATAGTTGGACATGAGTTTCTCATTCGGATGAACTGAAGATGAAATTTATCATATTTGAACATCCCGGGTTCAAATATTACTAGAATTGGACCTGAGTTACTCATTCGTATGAACAGAAGATGAAATTTATCAGATTTGATCATCCCAGGTTAAAAGATTACTAGAGTTGGACTTGAGTTTCTCATTCGGATGAACTGGAGATTAAATTTATCAGATTTGAACATCCCAGGTTCAAAGATTACTAGAGTTAGACCTGAGTTTCTCATTCGGGTTAACTGAAGATGAAATTTATCATATTTGAACATCCCAAGTACAAAGATTACTAGAGTTGGACCTGAGTTTCTCATTCGGATGAACTGGAGAAGAAATATATATTAGAATTGAACATCCAAGGTTCAAAGATTACTAGAGTTAGACCTTAGTTTCTCATTCGGATAAACAGAAGATGAAATTTATCAGATTTGAACATCCCAGGTTCAAAGATTACTAGAGTTGGACCTGATTTTCTCATTCGGGTGAACTGAAGATGAAACTTATCAGATTTGAACATCCAAGGTTCAAAGATTACTAGAGTTGGACCTGAGTTTCTCATTCGGGTGAACTTAAGATAAAACTTATCAGAGTAAATGAAGATGAAATCATGAAGACTTGGTGGAGCTAATCAATGCTAAAAGTAGGGTTCGAATCATTGAAGATATGGGTTATATTTGGCCTGAATTCGTAGATGAGAGAACAACGGGGAAGAACGGAAACAGTTCAGTGGGGTTTCTTGCCATGGATCGAGACTGAGTTTAATTGAGAACTGGAGGAAGGTGCTGATATGAATGAGTTGCAGCACCAAAGCTAGGTCTAAAAATGGGTTTAGTTGAAATTTCCCAATTGAGAAAGAACATAGCAACAAGGAGTTTATGGATCTTAATTGGGTATAAATTAGGATTCTTAGAAGTTCAGAGAAAGTGGTTTTGGTGATGGGTTGTACCCAATAGTAGTATTGCTTAATGTCATCAGTACTTGAAGATGTCAGCGAGAACGGAAGTGAAAGTCAGGCCACTAAGTCATTATGGATTGTTGGTGTTCAAGAGGGTCAGTTAGTTATAGTACTTGTGACAGAGTGGTTCTATTTTTTCAATTTGGTGTTAGTTGTGATGGCTGAGTACCAAGGGTTGAGGTTGTAGTCAGTTCTGGTTATTAAGGGATAGAAATTAAGAAGTGGAGTTGGTGTTGTTTTGGGATATGGTCAACATAGAATTTACAGCCGGTCGTTAGAACAGAAGTGGTGTTGTGAAAGGAATTGGATATTGGAAATGGATGTCAGTATTGGATCAGACCCTTGCAATTACTTGTCTGGTCCAGGTTGAAGCCTTGGAAGCAGTATAAATACTTACCGAGACAGACACAAAAAGGAGGCCATATTCAGGGAAGATAATAGGGTTTGAGCACTTCTGGTTGTTTTTCGATTCGATGAGCTTATTATTTCCTTTATCAATTTCTATGGCTTTTAAGAAAGACATGATTTTCTAAACCATTGTTAGGGGTGAAAGAATGAACTTTTAGGTTGATTTTCTTGTGTTTTCGAACAAGGGTTTCTACCAATTGAACTTAAAGCTAAAGTTTTGTCTCTCTATCAATGTTTTTTCTTCTATTTATGATTTTTCATGTTCCATGCCATGTATAGTCCATTGTTAGATTGTTAGAAGAGCTCAATGAACCTTGATAATAATTTCCTTATGAACTTTCTCTCACTTTGTATGCCATGTATACCTAGTAGTTAGAAATTTTACTTTAGGTTGAGAACAAATATATCTTTTTGTGAATTCTTGTCTATGAATCTTAAATTCCATATCTTCCATGTATGATTCGCTAGGTTTTCCACTATACATGAGTAAATGCAAGACCTTGGTAAGATAACATAAGTGAACCTGGCCTACAACGGATTTCTGAATCCTTAACACCTTCACATCATGGTTGCATTTTTTTATAGTTATTTTGCATTTCTAGTTTCGTAATCTTAGTTGACATTCCATAAATCTCCGAATATTTAGTTTGCTTGGTTAGTTAGAACACTCCTTGTGGGAACGAACCACATTTGCTATTGTCTACAATTTAGACATTGTGCACTTGAGGTAAAACAAAGTCGGTTTTCCGACCTATCAATACACCATGAAGAAATATGTCAACCATTGATATTGGTTTTGTACATGGAACCGATTAAACCATCACTACAAAGTATGTTGTGAACGGCTATAACATGATTCCCAATACAGGCTATAATTGGTTACACCTTTCTCCACAAAGTATCTTGTGACCGGTTACACCTTCCTTCCCGAGTTAGCTTGTGATCGGTTACACCTTGATTCCCAAAGGTAGCTTGTGATTGATTACAACAACTAGTTATATTATATAGGCTATGACCGGTTATACCTCAAGTCTCAACAAAGTTAAGATAGGTTCTATCATAGCCATCTTCCGTTGGTCATCCAAAAGATATTCAATGAATATCAAGACCAATCATGATTTCCCTTTCGATTATAAAAACAAGTTCATACATCTACTTCCTTAAACTAATGTAAAGATACATAGTTTTCTAGGATGAAGTCATACCTATATAATGCACACATAATCAAATAACTATATATAATAGATTATGTTGATGTCGTATTTACGAAGTTCCAAAAGATAAGCGTTTATACTTCATAATATGTTTTCCTTGACACTTTGATCATACTGTTATGACCAAGTCTCATCACTAGAGTATTATTGACAATATATACAGCTTCACATGTTATGTTTTCAATATAGCACGACTTGAAAGATATGTTAGGAATGAAAACAAGATCAAATCAATATTACTAACCTCAAGTGGAAGGATGATGTTTTCGTTGTAGTCGTTACTTCTTCACATTCTTCAGGTCTTCGGAGTAATACTTGTACGTCTCAACATTCCTAGACTTTCTAGTCTAATCTAAACGAAGTTGACTCTAGTATTTAATCAAGCGACACTACATGAGTTTTGATACTAAAATACGACAACCAAACTTGACAACCAATACTTGGTGAGTTCAACCGAGCTATGCTCTAATAGGTTATACCATGCTTCCCAAACTAGGTTGTGACTGGTTACACCATGCTTCCCAAAGGTAGCTTGTGATCGGTTATACCTTACTTCCCAAGTTAGCTTGTGATCGTTTACACCTTGGTTCCCAAAGTAGCTTGTGACTGGTTACAACTAACTTCCCAAATTAGGTTGTGATCCGTTACAACTTGCTTCCAAAAGTAGATTGTGACCGATTACAACTAATTTCCCAATGTAGCTTGTTACCGGTTACACCTTGCTTCACAAAGTAGCTTGTGACCGATTACAACATGCTACACAGTATAAGCTATGACCGGTTATACCTCAATCCTCAACATAAGTTAAGATAGGTTCTACCTTGTCATCTTGCATTGGTCATCCAAAAGATATTCAATAAAGAACCGGACCAATCATGATTTCCCTTTCAATTATGAAACAAGTTCATACATCTACTTCCTTAAACCAATGTAATAATACATAGTTTTCTAGGATGAAATCACACCTATATCTTACACATAATCAAGTAATTATATACAGAGATTATGTTGATGTCATATTTACGAAGTTCAAAAAGATAAGCGTTTATACTTCGTAATTCATTAAATTCCTTGACACGTTGATCATAATGATATGAAAAAGTCTAACCACTAGAGTATTATATATATACAGCTTCGCATGTTATGTTTTCAATATAATACGACTTGAAAGATACGTTAGGAATGGAAACAAGATTAAGTCAATATTACTAACCTCAAGAGGAAGGATGATGTCTTCGTTGTAGTCGTTACTTCTTCTCATTCTTCAGGTCTTCGGAGTAATACTTGTACGTCTCAACATTCCTAAACTTTCTAGTCTTACCTAAATAAAGTTGACTCTAGTATTTAATCAAGCGACTCTAGATGAGTTTTGATACTAAAATATGACAACCGAACTTGACATACCAACGCTTGGTGGGTTCAACCTAGCTATGTTGTAACAGTGGGACATAGTGATCTAACAGTTTAGGAGCCGCTTGAGTGAGAAGGCATCCCACAAAGTCGTTTGGGATAGCACTGCTCCGCGTTTTTTATCCCAAAAGGCATCCTGGTATAACAATATAGGCCGCGTGGGGTGTTGAACGCAGTATGCTCCTGATCTTCCTCAGCAAATGCGATCTGGTTGTATCAGGAGTAGCAATCCATGAAGGATAACCTTTCATGTCCTCCGGTGGCATCGACCAGTTGGTTGATGTTAGGCAATGGATAGTTGTCCCTGGGACATGCCTTGCTCAAGTTGCTAAAGTCGATGCAAATTCGTACCCCTCCATTCTTTTTGGGCACTATTACCATGTTTGATACCCTAGTAGGATATTTTACCTCCTTGATAAATCCTGCTTTCAAGAGATTTTGCAACTTCTTCTCGATTTTTTTTTTTGGTAAATCCAAATTGTATTAATAGATATCAAAAGAGTACAAAAAATAGTTCATAATAAAATAGGCCGTGTGCCCCAAAAACTTAAGAACTATTTAAAACTAAAATAAGATACATTTGGTAACTCAACAGTAGTTTTATGGTCTATTATCATAATTTAAACCCTCTCCATCTTGAAGTAAACAACCCCTTTTAGCCATAGCATCTGCTGCAAAATTTGCTTCCCGAAACATGTGAACAAAACGAACAGACCTATTCCGTAGAAACCAAGGGACTGCGAAAATATTACTTGAATACGTTGTAACTGCACTTATTAAATCAGAACGAATGCAAACATTTTCCACACCAAACTAAACAGCCAACTCCAAATCAATAATTACTCTAAAAAGTTCAGCTAGATAGTTTGTTTGAACTCCAAATCCTACACACATAGCTCTAAGCACTCCTAAATCTGAATCACGTGCTATAACCCCGCACCTGCCACTCATGGGTTCCCTCTAGCCTCTCAATCAAAACACAATAAGATCTCCTTGATAACCGGTGGTTCCCAAAAGCATTCTACTAGTTCTATCATCTTAACATTTCTATGCACCACTCTAAAAATAATAAGAATTCTTAGTTCCGCCACATTATTGTACATGTTACCTTTTCGCCGCCTTGAAAAATCATGCACCTGATTGAATACTCTTTTTTGGAAAAAGTACCAATTCACTTACTTGTTGTTATAAACAAAATTATTCATCGTCATCCAAAGCTCTGATCGAGTTACCAAGATAGTTAATAGCCATAGGTCTTTAAGCATACGACTCATACATGTTGAAAAAACGAGGGTCTAACAACCACACACAATATTTCGTTTGGCAATCTGTATGGACTAACTCCAATATCCAAGAGAATCAACTAGACAGTCAAACTCAATCAAGGAAAGATATCCAAGAGTTATATCTCTTTATTAAATCAATCAGTGAATCAACAGGAATGAATCCGTGAACTGATTGGTATGATAATAACTTGAACGGTACAAAAGACCAATGTTCAAGTGTCAATCAATTTCTATCAACAACCAAAGGTTGGATTTACCAATTGATTGAACTACGCACAACCTGTGATATTTTAATTATATAAACAAATATAACGCGGAAAAGAAATAACACAGACACCATAAATTTTGTTAACGAGGAAACCGCAAATGCAGAAAACCCCCGGGACCTAGTCCATATTTGAACACCATACTGTATTAATCCGCTATAGACACTAGCCTACTACAAGTTAACTTAAGACTGGAATGTAGTTGAGCCCTAACGAAGTCTCACACCGGTTTACAGTCGCGTTCCTTACGTCTCTGAATCCCAACAGGACTCTACGCACTTGATTCCCTTAGCTGATCTCACCCACAACTAAGAGTTGCTACGGCCCAAAATCGAAGACTTTATAAACAAATTTTTCTCACAGAGATAAGTCTATTCTGATAGATAAATATGTCTCCCACAGAAGTACCTATGAAGTTTTGTTCCATCTTTTGATAAATCAAGTTGAACAAGAACCAATTGATAATCCGGTCTTATATTCCCAAAGAACAGGCTAGAAATATCAATCACTTCACAATAACTTAACTATATGGTAGTAGAAGAAGTTATTGTGGATTCACAAAGAATGAGACGAAGAGCTTTGTGATTACTTTTTATATCTTACCTATCGGAGATAAATCTCGAGCAAATCTTAGAGAAGATAGTACTCAATAAGATAGAACAAGTAAGATCAGAACACACAACTACAGAGAAAATAGTTGGGTCTGGCTTCAGAATCCCAATGAAGTCTTTAAGTCGTTAACCTATAATGGTTTTAGGAAAAACCCAGGTTAAAGAAGAATCGACTCTAGTCGTAACTAGTATCACACAGAAGTGTGGGGAGTATGTTTTCCAGTTGCTAGAGTTCTCCCTTATATAGTCTTCAAATCAGGGTTTGATAGCTTAGAAACAAAGCAATCAATATTCACCGTTAGATGAAAACCTGATTAAAGATTCAAGCTAATTTTGCTTAAAACCAAAGAAATATCTCTTCACCGTTAAATAGTCTTAGCTTGTTATACACAAATGAAATATACCTTCATTTAGATATGGGTAACCATACCTAAACGTGTATATTGAGTTGGCTCAATAACAGTTAACCGAAGTTAGTCACATGAACACTTTTGTATTAACTACATTCATCCAACACTTCTAGATCAAATGATAAACAAATGAATCTAATTGTGTCACTCATAGAGTTGTTCAATTGTTTATATTCTCATATAAGTATACAAGACACAATTGAAACAAAATCGGATTTGATTCATGATTGTACAAAGTACTTATTCAAGAATCAATTCATGAACATTAAGCAACGGTTTGCAAAGATTGCATTCCTTAATTTATTAATGTATTTGTTCATGAGTATGAAATCATACTAAACCGATTTTAGAACTTTAACCACTTAGTTTGCAAACGGGTACGCAAACTTAAGTTATGGACTTTGGTCCTGTCCGACAGTTCGCAAACCGATATGCATACTGTCATCCCGGACCTAACTCAGGTAGATACGTTCGCATACTAGTATGCATACTTGGTTCCCGGACTTTAACAGTTAAAACCGTTCGCATACTGGTTTGCAAACTTGGTTTCCGGACCTGAATCATACTACAATAGTTTGCATAATGGTATGCATACTGTGCTATATCCAGACAATGGTTAATTGTTCTAAACTCCCATTTCAATGATTGAAACATCCTTAGAAGACGACAATAGCTGTCTCACACAAACTATTAGCTTATAAGTACTTTTCAAGTGATCGAATGATCAATACGAAACATTTCGAGTCAACATCAAATGACTGTCTCACACAAATCATGTAAGATGTTTCAAGGCAATTTTCACATGATCATCTTTTGACTTATTATTTAGTTTCCAACAAATAAATTGTTTCCAACTAAACTCATCAAGAATAATGATGAACGTAGCTAAAGAAAAAAGCTTCCAACACATATTTCGAGAAATATATAACCCAGTTAAACTCAGCTATAAATATCAAATGTGTATAATGTGAAAGTTTATATAGTTATTCGACTTAGTCTCAATAGGAGATAGAATAGAATAGACTTCTGAGTGATAGATAAGTTTTAGTCTCCACATACCTTTTGTTGATGAAGTTCCTCCAAGCTCTTCTCAGTTGATCTTCGTCTTCAATCGATGAATGTCGTGAAGTCTAAAGCTCAACTACACATTTTATCCTAATCCGAGACATAGCTATAAGTAGACTAGAAATCAAGACTTATAGTTTTGATCACCTAAACTTGAAAAATAAGCTTGAGATATCAACGCTTGCGAGTTCGACCGAGCAATGCTCTAACAATCTCCCCCTTTGTCAATGTTAGTGACAAAACTATTAATACATATGGATTAAAAAATAAATAAACTTTGTAGCTTCTCATCCAACATGCTTGATTTATTTGGTTCTTCAACATCCCTTGAATTCTCCATCACTCCAAGTACTTCAGTGATTCTGAACGTGTTCAACTCAGCATCATTGTTGTTTAAGATCCGTATCCATAACAATAATAAAACAATTGTTCTCAATTATTGTTATACGGTGTCATAGTATTATTACACAGCATCAAAGTTCAATTGTATCACAACTTTGACAATAATACTACGGTGATATGTATCACTCCCCCTTAGTCAATACTTCATCTCACAATGAAAACCACTCCCCCTTACATAATGATCCGTAAACCATATGTATGTAGTGTGAACTACAAAATAATTCTCCCCCTTTTTGTCAATATAAATTGGCAAAGGTACAAAACCTAGTGGGATCATAATGAAATTCTCAAAGATATTATTCATGAATAAATGAGAACATATCAACTTGGTTTCGATGATTTCACATAGTCGAAACTTAGTGTATTCATCAAGGAGTTTATAAAGATACAAGATAACTCCTACAATATTCCATAGCCGCACTCCCCACAAAGATTTGGCGATTAAGCACAAGTTAAATTAAGAATTCTCCCTCATAAAATGTCATTCCCGAAAGAACAACAAGAGCGACCTTACTTTTACAAGAAAAGAAGGATTTATTTGGACATTAACAAATTACCTGAAACATGAATTTGTATCCAGAAACTCGAATAAATTAACCACAAGAAGACCTTGATGATTAATTTAATCGGAAATGCTCAACATAAGAAAACTTACGGAACCATACAATACTTTCACATAGAAGTGGATCAGGGAAAGATCAATACTGCGGAATATTCAAAAGTTCATTCTATCTTTTATCAATATTTGCATAATGACATAATAGACTTAACTTTTGACATATATAGCTAAAATTCTTATGGATTTAACACATTTAGAAATTTAATTGAAAAATTAAAATCATTCAAGGCTAAAATACCATTAAAGTTATTACAATCATTAAAAAGATAATAGTTGTAATAAGTTCGACAATAGAAGTTCAACAGCAATACCATAAAGAAATAAAAAAATTAACCCAAGCTCTCATAAAAGTCCCTAGCAATTTCATCAAACTTCTCAATCAGTTCTGGATAAGCTTCCGAGGCATAATCCAATTGTTCTTTCAAACATTCAACTTCTTGTCGAAGCTGGATGATCTCAGGATTCGGAGAAGCTGGAGTTCTAGCAGGAGTTCTGGCAGGAGTTTTACACATCTTTTCGATGCTTTTCATGGACAAAACTTTTGGTCCACCAAGACTAGTTCCGACAGAGATAATGCCATAATGACTGCAAATCCTTAAAATGAGACAAGGAAAGCCAGGAGTCTTCTTTGAAGTCTATATTACACTTATCATCTGACGAATAACAAGGCCACATAAGTCAATCTTCCTCCCTTTAACAATATAGTAGACCAAATCAGCAAGAGGTCTGGTCCATAATTTTTTGTCAATTGTGCTAGGCATCAAGTTTGCCATCAGTAGTTTCCCAGCAACCTTGAGGAACAACTCAGCATCATGAACATCAATCTTACCATCTCTTTAGGAAACATCCTTTGCAATAAGAAAGTTTGAGAGCTCATTTGGAGAATGTCTCAAATGCTCAGGTTGTGATAATTGGAAATCACCAACCCGGGTCAAGTTCAAAAGCTCAGCAATGATTTGACGATTCACAAGAATAATTTTTCCTCGAACAATGGTTTTGAAAGAGCAATTGACCGTGTCGGGTTCATGCAGGTTTGCATAAAATTGAGTTGGCATTTCTATATGGGATGTTCCCATGGGACGAAGAATTATACCCCATTCAAGATTCTCAAAGAAACCAGAAAGATGTTCTACCCTAAGTTCTGAGGGATTAGATATCCTTTCCATAATATGCCTTTTTTTACTATATTCTACATAATAATCACGAGCCTCAGTGTCAACGAACCTAGTTTGCAAGCTTGGGTCATAAAACGTTTCTTCACGATTTTGAGCACCCAAACTCTCACCATGACATGGTATCTTCCTAGATGCCATTGAGAAATAAATAAAATTTAAAGTGATGAAGAAGAACTTACCGAGTACACGAACTGCCGTTAATGGTGGAGCTCCTGAACTAGAAAGAAAAGAGAGACAAACACAAACCCGTTGAGTAGATTTTTGTTGTGAATCCAATGGTACCAAGAACATTCAAAAAGATTGAGAAATGAGGTTTTTGGAGATTAAGAGTCTATGAACTCTTGAGTTTTCTTTTATAAAGTTCTCGAACAAGAAAAGATGGAAGAAAACAAGAGAAGAGTTTCTCTTTATATGTTCAACCGACCGAACAGTTCCTGAACCGGTAAAACTAGTCCAGGTACCGGAACCAACCAATTCTGGTTCGTGGCCTCTTTCATACATGCGAACTGCACAAGATGAATCAAGAGCTAAATGGGTTTATTCTAAAGCCCGTTTAGGAGAAATCTGAGAACTAACCAAGAGTTCGATCGGATTTAATATCTTGACTCCAAGAGAGAACCTCTTTCCAGCAGCTTTTGTGCCTAGATGGGTTGAGAAAAACCCAAGGAGCTGGTTTAGTGGAAACTTTACAAAACAATAGACTACCAAAAGAATTAAATTTTTTATGTTTGTGATGTCTTGTTTTGTATTCTTTTATCAGCACGGACAGAGAATAGTTTTTAGCACGGTGTAAGGCAACTTCCTTGGAAGAGAGAGACATCTTAGCTTTTCTGCTAAAGATCACTATCCTGTCATTATGATAAAAAGTTTCCGGAATAGACTCATGTAATGAATTCTGTTCAAGAGAGATATTCTCAGTTGAATGAGGCTTATGTTCCGTTTGTAATACAACCAATGCATGACTCGTTGTATTACAAAGAAATGGAGCAATGCACTCACTTATCAATGAATCAATATCAACCTCAATAAGAGCATTATTCATCATGACATGATTTAGTCTATCGAGAGAGTCTTGTTCCTTTTAGAGAACACTGTCAACATCAGAACAAAGATTCCCAAGGAGTATTTCGACTTCTGAAAACGCTTCAATCGATTTTATCCCAGGAGGAGGATGAGATAGAATATTTTCTACACATTTAATCGAATCAGATATGGAAGAATATTATGTAACTCCTGGATATGGTGGTGCGTTTATTGAAATAGCACTTCTGTCCATAGAGTCAGATTGCTACAAACACAGACTTATGAGGTCTTAGTGTGTTTGCCTTCTCTGATACCAATTAAAAAAACGGGGTCTAACAACCACACCCAATATTTCGTTCAGTAATTTGTATGGACTAACTCCAATATAATTCCAAGAGAATCAACTAGACAGTCAAACTCAATCAAGGAAAGATATCCAAGAGTTATATCTCTTTATCAAATCAATCAGTGAATCAACAGGAATGAATCCGTGAACTGATTGGTATGATAATAACTTGAACGGTACAAAAGACCAATGTTCAAGTGTCAATCAATTTCTATCAACAACCAAAGGTTGGATTTACCAATTGATTGAACTACGCACAACCTGTGATATTTTAATTATATAAACAAATATAACGCGGAAAAGAAATAACACAGACACCATAAATTTTGTTAACGAGGAAACCGCAAATGCAGAAAACCCCCGGGACCTAGTCCATATTTGAACACCATACTGTATTAATCCGCTATAGACACTAGCCTACTACAAGTTAACTTAAGACTGGAATGTAGTTGAGCCCTAACCAAGTCTCACACCGATTAAGTTACAGTTGTGTTCCTTACGTCTCTGAATCCCAGAATGACTCTATGCACTTGATTCCCGTAGATGATATCACCCACAAATAAGAGTTGCTATGACCCAAAGTCGAAGACTTTATAAACAAATCTGTCTCACACAGATAAGTGTATTCTGATAGATAAATCTGTCTCCCACAGAAGTACCTATGAAGTTTTGTTTCGTCTTTTGATAAATCAACGTGAACAGGAACCAATTGATAATCCGGTCTTATATTCCCGAAGAATAGCCTAGAAATATCAATCACTTCACAATAACTTAACTATATGGTAGTAGAAGAAGTTATTGTGGAATCACAAAGAATGAGATGATGAGCTTTGTGATTACTTTTTATATCTTACCTATCGGAGATAAATATCGAGCAAATCTTAGAGAAGATAGTACTCAATACGATAGAACAAGTAAGATCAGGACACGCAACTACAGAAAAAATAGTTGGGTCTGGCTTCAGAATCCCAATGAAGTCTTTAAGTCGTTAACCTATAATGGTCTTAGAAAAAAAACCCAGGTTAAAGGAGAGTCGACTCTAGTCGCAACTAGTATCACACAGAAGTGTGGGGATTAGGTTTTCCAGTTGCTAGAGTTCTCCCTTATATAGTCTTCAGATCAGGGTTTGATAGCTTAGAAACAAAGCAATCAATATTCACAGTTAGATGAAAACCTTATTTAAGATTTAAGCTAAGTTTGCTTAAAACCAAAGCAATATCTTTCCACCTGAAAAAATGGGGGTATAACAACCTCACCCAATAATTCGCTTAGCAATCTGTATAGACTAACTCCAATATACTTTTAAGAGAATCAACTAGACAGTCAGACTCAATCTCATTTGGACTTAGATGTATAAGGTTTTGATTCTAGGTTTTGGTGAAATCAGAGCAGATCTCATCACTGCTTCTCGAGTTGGAAAAAAAGAGGTTTATTTGAAAATAGTTGGGCTTTAAAAAGAGATAAAAGTGAGAGAATTGTCAATATTTCTAGAAGTTGTCTGAAATAAAAAAGAAAAAATACATTTTTTTTCATGAAATAACAAAAATGTTTAAAGAGTGATTGAGTTTGGGAGGAAAATGAATTGGGATTCAACTTTGGATGGGAAATCAATTATTTTAGTTACGTAATTGATAGATTTTGGGAGGGAAGAAAATCTAGGATTCAACTTTTGAGAGGGAAATAAATTTCAAAGAAATAGTGTGTTAAAATTAAATTAAATAATAAAAATGATTATCAATAATAAAAATATTATATTTACACTACTGCAATATATACTTATGTTGCCCATAGGTTGCTTAATTATAGGTAAATTAAATCCTAATTAAAGCAACGTGTTTACTGATCACAGCGTATATAGATGTTGCTTAGGATGCAACAATATATCCGTTGCAAATTGTGGGGAAATAACGTGGTAAATTCCTTGATATGGTGTAGTGGTGCAAAACCTTAAATAATGTGACATGGTCCTTTCCATGGATCCTTGTGTTAAACTTTGATGAAAATTTGATTAATTAGTTCCTACTTTTTAGGACGTAAATGTTGAATTAAAATAGGGTGTTTGGTCTTCATGTTCACAAGACATCCTAAATTTTAGGTGTTAAAGTTTACTATTCTGTGAACTACACTTTAGTAAGTGTCATTCGTGTGGTAAGTGGGAATGCCCACTAAGTTAATGTCGTTTAATTTAAAACTACATAAGTTGTAAGTGAAAGAGGTGGAACTTAGATCAGTAACAATGTAGTTCTTTATTTTTCATTATTTTGTTTCTCTCTCTACTTCTCTCTCTATCCACGAAAATCCAACATGGTATCAAAGTTGGGGTAGAGATAAGGTAGAGAGATTTTGCGAGTTGAGAGAGATTTTATAAGTAAAGATTTGTGAGATTTTTTTTTTAAACAAAGATTTGTGAGATTGTCTGGGTGAAGATTTATATTTTATTTTATAGAAAAGTAAAAGTTACAAGGTTTTATTTGAAAGGAAAGCAATTAGATATTTAAAAAGTGTTTGGTTTTATAGTGAAGCTTCATAATTCAATTTTTTAACCTGTTGAGTAAAAGTAAAAGTGAAGTGCAGCATATAGGTGTTCCTCTTTTTTTTCTTCTAGTTTTTGATATTAGTAACTATCAAAAATGCCTTTATATTTGTTTCATGAGAACCAAGACGTTTTTTTTTAGATACGTATGTTTACTTGAGGGGGAAACAAAGTTTGAAGAAGATAAAAAAAGGTTTAAACTTCTTTTTCAATTATTCTTTTTGGCTCATGTTTCCACTCAAGAGGTTTTCCAAACCCTAAGAGGGAAAATTAAAGGGTTTTTTTTTTTTTTTTTGGGGGGGGGGTGGGGTTTCATTAGTATTAGAACATGTATAAACAGAAGTTCCTTCCCAGTGAGGTTGTTGATGTTTTTTCTTCTTAATGATGATTGTGGAAGTGTTGGTTGTATTTGGTTATACTACACAATGAGGCTCTGTCTGATGACATGGTTGCTTGACGGAGGTATCGTATTAATTGTTATCTTCAAGATATTTTTTTTTATCACAGATGTTTGGTATTATTGCTGAGAGGCTGTGTAATATGGTGCTTACGGTATGATGTTTTTCACTTCAAGATTTCTGTCCACAAAGGGTTTGTCTTTATTACTCACAGAAGTTGCTGGAAACCTGAAATGCATCGTTTACTTTGAATCTTCATTGCAAGTTGCAAATGATTGATTTTATTTCTTCACTGAGGTTTAATATGAAGCCTATTCTTTGATAGTTATTCTTCCTTATAAGATGTTAAAAGAATATGCTCTTGTTAGCTTGAGATGTCATCCACGTGAAATGGCTAAAAATGATTCGGTTAGTTTGTTGAAGCCCAAAATTGTTGGAGCTAAAAATGTCGCTTTGCATCAATTATTTCAGTTGAGGTTCTTTGAATCGCTTGTCTAAGATATGTTGTTTTCGCTGCTTACGAAGTGCTAATTATTTGGTCTTCGTGACCATTTTTAAGATGGAGTTTCGGTGTTATGCAAAGTGCTCGGGCTTGTTTGATATGTCAGAAAAGACATTTGTTTACTGAGATGCACAAAAAGTTTGGTTTTGTATCTTAGATTAACAAGAAGATGAAAAGAATACAGTTCTACATTGTTGATGATTTGTTTCCAAAGTGAAGAGGTACTTCGTATGGAGTTTCGGACTCTACGAATGAAGTTGATGAATCAATCAACACGGTACATTAGAGTAAACAAGCAACGTCCGTCATTCATTAAAATTGTTCCTGATTAATTTAGTTTACTTTGTTACAATCGGTTGTTTTAGTCTTCACGTTTACAAGACGTGCTAAATTCTAGGTATTAATGTTTACTGTTTTGAGTATGTTAACTACACTTTAGTAAGTGTCATTCATATGTTAAGTGTGAAAGCCTACTAAATTGATGTCTTTGTTTAAAAATACCTAAGTTGTAAGTAAAATAGGTAGAACTAAAATAAATAATAATGTGGTTCTTTGTTTTTCATTATTTTGTTTTTTCTCTCTACCCCTCTCTCGATCCATGAAACTCCAACACCTTGTCCATCAATAGTCTACGGAAAGGTGGTGTATATGTATGTGGATCAAAGACCGTTCGAGATTGTCCAGAATTTCGGACGATATAGATTATGCCCCGGCCGCCAAACTCTCTCTTTACCTGACTAACTCTCTAATTATAAAAAAATATTACCCTCCCTTTCTCACATCATCTTCTACCCGACTAACCCTAATCGTCAGCTAAAAACACATTCCTAACTTAAACTAGATTACAAGGCTAAGATTGATCTATGTTGTCACGAAAAATCACTTTCCCCTTTCTCACACCATCTTCTTCCTTGAATTACTGAATATATAGGGTTACTCAAAATACACATGGAAAATTAACCCTAATAAGTTATATCGAAATTTGATATGTGGGTTTAGTTGTATTTTTCTTATTGTATGCAACATAACATTATTATGAATTTATTATGAACCTGATCTTGAATTAAAAAATATATATTGTGAACCTGATATATACATGCCATGGATGGATAATACATGAGATTATGAATTAAAGGAAATAGAGGTACTCCCATTGAAAAAGAGTATCTTATGTATACAATGGAATATATATTAATCAATCCAAAAATGAAAATGTTGGTGCTAGAGTGCCAATCTCCATGGACATGGATCATGCGTAAAGTCCCAGAAGCATAATATTTTTGCATCTTAGTTTGCCCTTTCAGAGTTTGGGGTGTTGGGGGTTCATAGATATGATATCATACAGATCTTTAACGAGACAAAAGACGTATCTTTTCTAAAGATGAAAACCACTGGTGGGAGCTGCTGTCATATGCAATCTGCTGAGTGATTTGGAAGGAGCGAAACAATATATATTTTAATGATAAAGAAATAGATGATCAATAGATCATTCTGGAAATCAAAATCGTATTATGTACTGGTCAATTCCTGTAAACCTCTAAGAGGTGCTCCCTCCGTCTTTTATTAAGGGAACCGTACGAAATGTCATGACTAGCCCTTGACTAAACCCTATTTAATGTTATGTTATTACTAAAATTAAAATTAATATATTAAAAAATATTAATTGGGAAATATTATTATTTCAAGAACCATGATGGATGTCAGGAAGGGATTCGTGGCAGGGGTTATGCCAAAGGATCGTTTTTAAAACATCTTCATGACAAACACCTCTTTTCTGATGTTAACAAGTCCATCTGCAGAGAGTTCATCGCCAATAGTTTACATATTTACCTTGCCTGGGAGAAGGTCCTCTGCTGCTTACGGATGTGGCTATGCTATAGATGTATGCATCTACATGCTTGGAAGAAGCCGTGCAGAGGTTGAGAAGGGGTTCATGGAGACGTCATTGCAGGTCCAATCAATGGTGCAGTTCCATATTTTCTTCTTCACAGTATAACTAAGCATGCCGAGGTAAATGTTGTTGGTTTGGGAAATACTAGTGCTGCAGTATGTGTTGAGGTCAGTGCTATTGGTTTGGGAGATACTAGTGATGCAGTATGTGGTGACTCTATGGGGGAGGCTTGTGGTGACGTTGTAGAAGTTCTTGGCTCACTTTCTACAGAGTTGCTCAATGCGGTGTTTCAACGACAGTTCACTACGGTATCCTGTATTCCTCATCAGTGCGGGCTCTTTTTTCGAGGGCTTTGAAGGCCTGCCTGGACAGGGTCATTGTTAACCCAACTAATCTATCTGCCTAGCTACATCTTATACTCCTTCGCATCTGCACTTTAACTCTGTACAGGCCGAGAAGCTCTGCTGAAGCAAAGTCTGGGAATCGCAAACGTTTACAAGTTGCAGCCATACATCAAAATCTATCGGTTTGGAAGGACCCTAATGGGTGCTTCATACTGGTAAACAAACTGCTATAATCGTCTGTCCATGTTAGGGCTAAGCAAACAGAGTCGAAGAAACAGGCAGCTAACTTGATAGCTTGCCGTAAGAAAATAGGCTATAGCCATTTCGCTGCTGCAATCAGAGTTCTGTCTTCTAATGGAGTGGCTCCCTGCAATGAAATCACTTACTCCGAGTTGCAAGAAAAGCATCCAGCTGCGCCTCCTCCTGACGTTCCTAATGATGTTGTTATGGTGGACCCTATTACAGTAGAGTGTCGGGCAGTTTTGGGAGCTATTAAGAGCTTCCCAAAAGGTACATCGTGTAGCCGTGATGGCCTATGGGCGCAACATTTGGTGGATGTGATGAGTGGGGCAGCAGCAGAAGTCGCTGACGATTTACTCTCTTCGATCACAGGGGTCGTTAACCTTTGGTTGGCCGGAAAATGCCCTGGGTGTTTAGGCGAGTTCGTTGCTAGTGCGCCTTTAACACCGTTACTTAAACTTGGAGGAGGTCTTAGGCCCATTGCAGTTGGCACGGTTTGGCGTAGGTTGGTCTCTAAAGTGGCTGCTTTTTCCGTCGGAAAGGACATGACTTTGTACGCGACTACCAATTCGGTGTTGGTGTGCCTGCTGGTGGGGAAGGTATTTTACATGCTGTAAATGGCTTACTGGAGTTGAAAGGCCACTCAGACAAGATGTCAATGCTGCTCATTGACTTTTCCAATGCGTTCAACATGGTGAGCAGATCCCAACTCATCAAGGAGGTTCGCCTTCATTGTCCAGGTATTTCTCGCTGGGTGGAATTTTGTTACATGCGGCCTGCTAAACTCTACTATGACCAATATATTTTGTCATTTGCTCTTGGAGTTCAGCAGGGTGACCCTCTCAGTCCCTTGTTGTTTGCTTTGACACTTCACCCCCTGGTGAAGATTATTGCCTCCAGCTGTAAACTTGATTTACACGCCTGGTACCTTGATGATGGTACAATTGTTGGTGATACATTTGAGGTGGCCAAGGCATTGCGCATAATAGAAACTGAAGGGCCAGGTAGGGGTTTACATCTAAATATAAAGAAAACAGGAGTCTTTTGGCCTTCTATTGATCCCAGAAGTATTGCTGATGGTGTTTTCCCTTCTGATATTGGTAGACCATCTAATGGGGTTAAACTCTTGGGAGGACCTGTGAGTTTGGATTTGAACTTTATTAGTGATATGATGTTGAGTAGGGTGAACAAGACTGTTCAACTAATGTCTGCCATCAAAAAACTCAAGGACCCTCAAAGCGAGATGTTATTACTTCGTAATTGTACTGGTATGTCAAGATTATATTTTGCAATGCGAACTACCAACCCTGCAGCCCTTCAACAAGTCACTGATATTTTCGATGATCATTTGCTCAAGTACTTGAGACTCCTAGTCACTGGTGATGGTGCGGGTTTTGGTCCTTTACAGCAGAGATTAGCTACCTTGCCTATCAAGGACGGTGGCCTTGGAATTTATACCATGGCAGACACCCGCACCTATTGTTATCTTGCTTCTCAGAGCCAGACTGCTTCGGTACAAAAGATGATCCTTGGTAGCCTATTCCCAATAGACAAAGGTTCTGCCTATCAGTTGGCTTTTCAGAACTTTATCCAGGTATGTGGACTACCTTCTTCTTATTGTGTCGATGATACTGCCCCCTTCCATGCACTCCATGGCAGTCACTTATTTTGATGCAGTTAAGAAGCGAATCCCAAACCAATTTTCTATGCCTGCAAGAGATTCCATTTTGTGGCAGTGCAACCGTGTTAAACATGCACATGATTATTTGTTGGCTGTACCAATTAGTGGTCTTAATCAATGCCTTGGGCCAAGACAGTTTAGAGCTGTTCTTTGTTATCGCCTTGGTATCCTGTTGTTTGTTGAGAATGGTCTTTGCTCAAGTTGTAATAGATCTATGGATATCTTTGGGGACCACACACTTCATTGTGCTAAAGATGTTGGAAGTAAGTTTCGACATGACCTTGTACGTGATGTAATCGCTGACATTTGTTACAAAGCTGGTGTGCCTGCGCGTAAGGAAGTTTCTCTTGGGTTTCTGTCGGATGATGACAAAGATTTACGGCCTGCTGATATCCTTGTTCTTAACTGGGAAAATGGTCAAGATGTTTGTATGGATGTCACAGGTGTCTCGCCCTTCACTAGTGATGGTACTCGCTCTTTCGTCCCAGGTAAAGCTATTTCTAGTGCTGTTTCACGTAAACGCACTAAATATTTGGACAAGTGTGTATCGCATGGTTATGGTCTGGGCGTTCTGGCCTTCTCTATCTTAGGGGAACTCGGGGAAGATACTTTTTGTTTTTTCAAGAGTCTGAAGAATTGTTTAGTTAGCAACGATGCTAGTATTGGTTTTGGTAGTTTTATTTTTCATAGATTAGGTATTGCTATTCAAAAAGGAGTTGGTGCCCATCTTGTTGCTAGGTTACCAACCAAAGTTGTATGCCAATCTTAAGATTTATCTTTATTTAGTACATTTTTAAGAAAATAAAAACAAAATATATTGGATTTACTATGGAATCCAAATTTAGTCAAATCGCAAATATGAACTCAGTCAATTCATTAGATCGTAAATGTGTCCAAGCTAGAGAAATTATATAGTCTAGCTTATGTTCTTTCATGGTGTTTCAAGAAGAAGTATGAAAAGATCAATACAAATGAAAAGATTATATATGATAGGTAGAAGCTTTATTAGGAATTTTATAAATGTCCATAAATATTTTTATTTAAAAAGAAAATGATGATTAATATAAAAGATATTGAATGGATTTTTTCCCATATATATGGTGATACTATTTAAGACTTTGGATTGAGTTTATATTAAAAAATAATTTATGATTACAAAAAATAAAGGATATATTTGATAGTTTAAGGAAAAAACACCTCTACAAACAGAGCAGACAGATGAAAAAAGACAGACCAAAATAGAATATATGATAGATAAAAAAAGACATAGGGAGTATTAGATTTCAGGATATCTTCCAGTGGACAGAACTAATGCAAAAATAAATTTTATTACCGTCCTAGAAATAAAAGAGATACTATGGTCTTATCAGTGCCTTTTTGTTATAATGCATACTTTTTCTTTCGTATTTCTCTTGTTACGTGTCTGGTACGTCCACCAACGTGTAATCTTTCTTATTCTTTTTTTATTTTTACACATATATATATATATATATATATTTCAAATAGTTTTGCCGATCAGAAAAAAATAGTTTGCTTTTATGTTCTTTAGAGAAAACCTGGATTTCAAACTGTGATCTGCAACTACATCCATCCTAGCACTTCAACCAACTCATTCCCTTCTTGCAAACTAAACAACTTCCAAGCATCTGTATCTCTAGATAGCTCTTCTAAATAACTTCCAGTCCAGTTCGCTGTCATTATAAAAATCATAAAATGTTTAATCGGAGAACCTTCATTCCTTAAAGTTTCCTAACTTTTTTTTTGTAAACGCGAAAAAGCGGCCTTCCGCGAATGCATGTGTAGATGGTTGATATTTTAATATCCTTGACTTTTTAAAATGTACCATCATATATATAGCTGTTGTAAGTGTGTTTCCTTAGCCTGGAATTAATTTAGCATTCATAGATTTCATAGAAGTCACGACGTTGGTTAGTTCAATTGAACAAAAATGAAAAAAAGAAACCCCTTAAATTCTTAACGATTTACAAATTCTAACTCAGGATTTCCAGTCATTACATCATCCAAAATCTAACTCAGGATTTCCAGTCATTACATCATCCAAAAATTTACAAAGATAGGGCAGAGTAAACAAAAGGTACCTAGAAATATCGACTTTGGTTGAATAAAGACATATTTTATTAATGTATTTGGACAAATGGGCACTAACTAATATCATCTGGAGGTCAAGATATAAAAATGAAATTACCATGAACAAAATGAGCTAACAAGAAAAGGCAATTTCATTAGAATATAATTAAGCAAATAGAAAGAGCAGGAAGATAGCCACGGGAAATTTACTTTGTTCGAGCAAAATAAGTCTGCGTTGTAGGTCACTCGCCACTGCGTATGAATAACTCAAACTTGTGAAATCACATGATTTGAAGCTGTGGTCGGGTTAACTGAGTTTCTCTAAAAGAGCATTGTTGAATCGATGTTTAATAGTTAGGTTCATAAATACATATGCTTTGAAAAACAGCAACACCTCAGAAATTAGATTAGGCGTGGTCTACTCTTTCATTCGAATATAATATCATTTATAAGAAGTTTTCAGTAATACTAATATTTTCAATAGTGACAACACAACCATAAAAAGGAAAATTATATTATGCAGTAGTGGTTGTATGTAGTAGATATACGTGCCACAACTTTATTGTCGCATGTATCCATTCTGCTATGTCTGATCTGCGAGTAATAGATGAATTTGCATCGACCAAATAACCTAAAATACATACTGAAGAAAAAAAAAAAATGTTGCACAGAACATGAAAAATCTTCTGTGTTCGAATGACCTTGAAACTTTGGCCGTACGATTTCCATCATCATAATAACGACACTTCAATCGAAATTATCGGAATGAAGTACATATAAGCAATATGGAAAGGTTGAGCCGCTTATACCCAGTCCATTTTAAAAAAAAAATGGCAAAAAAAAAATAAATGCAGTAAAAATAAATAGTAATACTATAGACGAGCGATGGTGTTCTCACCTCAAAGTACTCTGTCACGGCCAAATGTACTGTCAAGTCTCGACTCACCGGTTCCAGAAACTGATCCGACTAAATTGCCGAGCGATGGTGTTCTCTCCCCGATCTTCCAAGTTCCAAATAAAGGTTCTTAAAAGTAACGGAGGTTTGCTAAAACACAACACAAGGCTTTGGCGTATGTATTAACATCAACAATCAAACCATAGACGTCTTTGACAATTTAATCCAATGGTGTATTAACGTCCTTGACTGTATTGTATTTACTCGACAACAAGAAGTGGTTGTATATTAAAATCTACAGTTGTTCCAATCCAGGACTGCTCTCTGAGCCCTCTCTTCTTAAAATGGGGTTAAATGGAGAAAACTAGTCGCGTTTTTCTTTTCGTTTGCCGCTCTTTCCACAACCCTTTCGGGGCAACCCTTTTAGATTCCCTCTTCTTTTCTAATTTTTCTGATTCTTCTCTCTCTCTAAAACTCGAATCCAAACCCTAGTTTCACTTTCTCCATATCTTTCTCTAGATTCGGTTTTGGTTTTCTACTCTAATGGCGTCAGAACAGCAGTTACAGTCAATCAAGGTACGTATCTCTCTTTACAAATCTACTTTTGGAACTTAATTGAAGTAATCTCTGTGTGTGTTTTAAACTGTGTAGAGTTCGAAGGTGTTGATGGTTGGAGCCGGAGGAATAGGGTGTGAACTACTTAAGACACTTGCTCTTTCTGGGTTTCAAGATATTCACATTGTGAGTTGCTCTGATCTTTATTTTCATGACGTTTGGTTGAGTTTATTTGGGGGTTTTACTTGTTGTTACTGAAACTATGTTTTCTTAAATCCTAATTTGAATGTTAGATTAGTTTTCTTTAGTTGAATCAGCGCTTGCATATGGATTAGGGCATATTAGTTTGGTGTGCAAATGTGATGTGAAGAACTTGTTAGTATGATACCAACTTCGTTAAACTGTGTGCCGACAGAGTTTCTTGTTTTTTTTGTTCTCTCTTGAGGGAGGAGGGAGGGGTTCTTTCTGTGGTTTTAGGTTTTATCATTTGGTAATTAGAGGATGCTATTTCACTATGCACAATCTACTGCTCGGTATAGTCTATGAATACCAAAAAACTAGATTCGTGAAACTATGTTGTAGGTGAGTTTTTGCATTTCATTTCAGTAGCTGCTTTTGGTTTTATTTTTACAATCTTATGTTTGGTTTGGTGTTAAGGAATTATGTATAAAATGAAGGGCCACTTGAATTGGTTTAGCAAAATCATGTTTAGCTGGATTAGTGCCCAGCTGCTATTGATCTAGCAAGGGAGTTGATGTTATTTTTGAAATATCAAAGGAAAAACTGACAAAATTTATATTTCAGATTGACATGGACACAATTGAAGTGAGCAACCTCAACAGGCAATTTTTGTTTCGAAAATCGCATGTGGGGCAGTCTAAGGCCAAGGTAAGTGGATGTCATTTGGGTTCACATTAGGGTTTTATTTTGTAGTGACTGATTGAGATACTGTTGATTATAACATTTTATCTATTATAAACAGGTTGCTCGAGATGCAGTCTTAAGATTTAGGCCTCAAATAAACATAACTCCCTACCATGCAAATGTGAAAGATCCCGACTTTAATGTGGACTTCTTTAAGCAATTTAATGTTGTCTTGAATGGCCTTGATAATTTAGATGCTAGGCGGCATGTCAATCGCCTTTGCTTGGCAGCTGATGTTCCTCTGGTAGAAAGTGGAACTACTGGGTTCTTGGGACAGGTAATAATATGTTTGTTATGGTATTTTGGTCATGTCTATGTTTCTCTTTGTTTGATTCTCTGGGTTATTGGTCAGACTTATTTTGTTCATGTCCATGAGAATGAATTTCTCTTATCCCTTGTATTACTTATTATTGGAAAGTAATGCTAGGTATGGCTCCTTGTCTTATTTACAGTGTGTTTGACATTTTGTCTATGATACCATAGTCTCTGGGAAATGGTGACAGAAAATAATGAATAGCCGAAGGAGTACACCTTACCATTACCATAAATTTAAAACGGGTTTCTTGCTTCGCTTTGTAGGTTGTTTGTTTTACAAAGAAAATGTCTCAGAAATTTAGTATCTTGTCATAAACTAGCTGTAGTGGACATCAGGGTTATCTTGTTTTGAGCTATTGAGTAGTATTGTTGTTAGTTGTTATATTGTTGCCTCTATCTATGTTTGTTGGATTTGGTAATGAGTAATATTTGGTTCAACAGTTAAAGTTAACTCAGATGGTTCAACATAGGATTTCTCAGTTCCATTATGATTGACCCACACTGTGGATGACATATACTCCCTCTGTCCCACTATTAGTTGACCTATTTGTTTTTAGATTTTGTCTCATTAATAGTTGATTTTATATCATTTGATACTCATGTTTATATTCGTTACGTAGGTGTTTTAAAATGCTTTTCAATGATATAAAATTTACGAATATCCGTGGTATAGTTTGAGAGATAAATCATTTCTAAATTATACTACTAGATCAACTAATAGTGGGACGGAGGTAGTAAGATACATGCCTGTAGGCATCGTACCCAAATGGTGCAATATATAGTATAATATAATATTATGCAAATTTGGTCGAAGCAGAATCAGAAGGGGTTATGCTTATATTCATGTTTCTTTTCTTCTTCTTCATCTTTGTTTGGTCATTTCTTATTTGTTTCTGATGGATAAATGTTTCTTATTGTTGTTGAGCAGGTAACTGTGCATATCAAGGGTAAAACAGAGTGCTACGAATGTCAACCCAAGCCCACTCCAAAATCATATCCTGTGTGCACCATTACTAGTACTCCATCAAAGGTAATTTCAAGAGCGGCTTTTGTATGCTTTTGTGATGATTTGCCTATGTTTGGCATATAGTTTTTATCGCATTTCAGTCGTGTTGCATCATACTATATTTTAGTTGCAACCATGAATACATAGCTGATTTTGGCTGCCACTTCTGTGCTGTGAATTCCTCATATAGATTTGAACGTGAGCAACATCCGTTAGTGGTAGTTGTCAAGTTTTCTATATATCTGTTATCGTATAGAAGCTGGTTATTTCTCTTATGTTGCACTTCTTCTATGTCGCGTTCCTTGCCATCCTCTGACTGATGTTATTGCTATTTCTTTTTCTTTCTTTGTAGTTTGTTCACTGTATTGTTTGGGCGAAGGAGTTGCTCTTTGCTAAGTTGTTTGGAGACAAGAATCAGGACAATGATTTAAATGTACGTTCAAATGATGCTGCTAGCTCATCGGAACATGCAGAGGATGTATTTGAACGAAGGGAGGGTGAAGATCCAGGGCAGTATGGGAGAAGAATATACGATCATGTCTTTGGATACAACATTGAAGTGGCTTTAAGTAATGAGGAGACATGGAAAAACAGAAATAGACCAAGGCCTATTTACAGCAAGGATGTTTTCCCTAATGGTTTCATCCAGAGTAATGGAAATGCTGATAAAGTGTCTGTTACTGAAGACCCATCATCAGTGTCTGCAATGGCCTCCCTCAGTTTGAAGAATCCACAGGATATCTGGAGCCTTTCTGAAAATTCAAAAATATTGTTGGAGGCTTTGAAACTATTTCTTGGAAAAAGAGATAAGGTCTGGTTTGTCTCCTTTTTCTGAAGTTTGTACTGGTTACAGGTCCTTTGGTTTCTTTGATTGCATTAGCTGTTGCTTCTTTCTTTTGTTTTCGTTCAGATATGTAACAGCAGCAACTCTTCATGTATTGCTTGGTTAACAGGAAATTGGTAATCTGATATTCGACAAGGATGATCAGTTAGCTGTGGAATTCGTCACTGCTGCTGCAAATATTCGTGCATCTTCTTTTGGTATACCATTGCATAGTCTTTTTGAAGCTAAAGGTATTGCGGGGAATATTGTGCATGCGGTTGCGACAACAAATGCAATTATTGCTGGGTTGATTGTGATTGAGGCTATTAAGGTGCTCCAAAGTAATTCAAACAACTGCAGGTTCGGGATCGAAGCATTTCTTTCACTTGTTGAGTGATTTCTGTTTTTGCTACATCATAAAGATGTTTATTTTGTGCTTAAACAATTGGTAAGTTTTTATTAGGTCTGAAGTTGCTGATGGTCAATTTAAAAGTGTATATGTTAACCATTTAAGTCATCAGGTGGTTTTAAGCATCAAATTTCGTATCTAACTCAATTGTGTAGCTCAGTTCGGTCTTTTTCTTCAGGAACTGATATGAAGTAAACTTGTGTTTAGAAGTTAAATTCATTAGCAAATTTAACCTTTGGTTTATATTTAGACATCTATCTTGACTCTAAGCTCGCTTGATTGTTTGTGCAGGATGACATACTGCCTTGAACATCCATCTAGAAAGATGCTTTTGATGCCAGTAGAGCCATTTGAGCCAAACAAATCGTGTTATGTCTGCTCTGAGGTATATTTATTGCTAGTGGTTTTTTTTTTCTTGTTTTTTTCTTGATTACAACATTCTGATTGCGTGCTATATGGAAGACCCCCTTGTCACTTGAGGTTAATACAAACTCTTCGAAGTTGCGGGACTTTGTTGAAAAGATTGTCAAGAATAAGCTCGGCATGTGTTTGCCTTTAATTATGCACGGGTCAGCTCTCCTCTATGAGGTTGGAGATGATCTTGACCAAGCTATGGTAGTCAATTATACAGCAAACCTTGATAAGGTAATCTCGACTTTGTGTTGATTCAGTTTTTAACTGGGCTTGTTGCTCATTTGTCCAATGATTTATATTTGCTTATATGTCATTTTTCTATCAGGTGCTAGCTGAGCTTCCTTCTCCTGTTACTAGTGGGACGGTGCTTACTGTAGAGGATCTTCAGCAGGAATTTACGTGCAATATTAATATCAAGCACAGGTTTGTTTTACCAAATCTATACATATGTTTTCAATTGCCAGCATCATGATGCTTCCAGGAATAATTATATCAGACAGTATGATATAGAGATGTTAGCCAGTTACACTAAAACCTGTTCAAGGTTGCTGACAGGTTACTAATCTCCTATCCGCATCATTAGAATTTTGAAAATTGTTTTCAGAAACACATGGCTTAATTGTTGGTTGAGAAGGGTAATGATTCTTTGTTAAAAACTACAGAGATGAATTTGATGATGAAAAGGAACCTGATGGGATGATTTTATCTGGATGGACACAAGCCCCCTCTAAGGAAAAAGATGATAACGTGGCTGTTAGCAATGGAGCTAGCACATCAAGTGCATCTCAATCAACAGTGTTAGAAGCTGAGGACGATGATGACATAGAAATAGTTCCAACAGAACTTGCATTTGTTTCCGCGGGAGCTAAAAGAAAGCTATCTGAAATTTCCAATTCAAATTCTTCAGCTCATTCAAGTGTTGGTGATGGCTACTGTGGTGAGAAAAAAGAAGAAGTTGTGGATGAGGAAGATGTAGTTGTGATGCTCACTGATGGCAATTCTGATGTCAGCAAGAAGAAAAGATTGCAGTAGCCACAAGTGCTGAGGGCTGAGGACCGTCGTTCATTCTATTTCTTCCTCCTAATTTTGTAACAATATAGAGCCGGCTTTTGCTTTTCTTTTTCCTGATGGTAATCCTGGTGAACATAGTTTATTTGCATCTAATCATTTGTAATCGTCCGATCCATCTTAGATCTAATCACTCGTAAAGCATCCATGTAGGAGGGGTTATATTTGGGCGGCCACTTTTTGCCCCACTTTTTTGTTTTTAAAGAAAGAAGAGGTGGCTTGATATGGTGATATTAGTTTTTTGGTTACTGTGGAGAGTTGGTTAATGAAGATGAAAAATCGGTTCCTTAACATCTCTCCATTCCAAGTCTGGGTTAAATCATACTTGGAATTCTTCATTTTTCTGCATAATGGGTTATGCATCAGGGGTATAATTGGTAACATAATTTGGATATAACATATCTAAAAATCCGCGCCTTGGAATTTTACAAATTTTATATCGTTGGAAATCTTTTTAAGAGAGCTACACAACGAGTACAAACAACAATATCAAATTTAAGTTTTTTGCGAAAAAAATCGGAGGCGATTGTTCTTTTAAGCAAAATTTTCAAAAATTTGGTACATAACTATTATGCAGCCACCAAAAACGATGCATGACACAACAAAAGATGCATAAAACGTTATGCAACCATATTTTGGTTCATGCATCTATTAAGTTATGCATAACATGTTATGCATCCATTTCCTTCGATGCATAAAAGATTATGCATCAATTTTTTTAATTCAGTGCTTACAAAAAATATGGTTGCATAATGCTTAATGCATCCATTTTCTTGACTGCATAACATGTTATGCAGATATTATTGTAGGTGCATGACAAGTTATCCATCCTTTTTTTTTGTTGGTTTTAATACTAACAAAAAAGTAGCTGCATTACGTGTTATGCAACCATTCTCTAGACTGCATAACAAGTTATGCAGCTATTATTGTAGGTACATGACAAGTTATGCAGCCTATTTTTTTTTTTTTTGGTTTCAATATTAACAAAAATGTTACTGCATAACGTGTTATGCAACCATTTCCGGGACTGCATAACAAGTTATGCAACACATTTTGTAGATGCATAACAGGTTATGCAACCGTTTTCATAGCTGCATAACAGATTATTCAACTATTATGAACAACACCAACACCAATACATCCGTAGCTTCCCAACCAACAACACCAACTCCTCAAATTCAGCTTATCCAACCATCATCCTCCTTTCACAGTTTCGCCAATTCACAGTTTCGCCAACTTAATCTCTGTGATTAAACAAAGATGCTACTCCAAAAGCCAGAATTACATACAAATATTAACTTATCTAAAGTTGATTTTGGACACATTTCTTACAAAGTAAACCAAAGAAAAAAACATCTTCCTACCGCTCCAAAGAAACACTACAACAAGAGTTCAGTGTAACGTTAACCACATCTTGATAAAAAAAAAACACATTAACCCTTGCTGGTGTGTTCTTCTAACCGTTGCTCAACTTCTTCCCTGCAGAGTATCTCAATCCATACACACACAAAATCAAATCCATCTATCCTAATTTGAATGGCACTAGCCGGATCGATTAGAAAAACAAACAAACAATAGCGTGTTGCGTCCAAAGAAACGATGAAAAGAAATCACAATAACCCTAGAAATTGAAACAGTGGTGAGAGTATTAAGATAAGTATCAATCATTTGTTCTCTAGCTTTAACTGGATCTTTAGGGAATTCCATTAAAATAAGCCAGCGATTCTAACCACACCCTAACAAAATTTCATTACTACTACTTGTATTTAAAGAGTATTCTCAATCCGCAGCTGCTCTGATGGAGGAAGTACGAGATACGGAGGAAGAAATGCAAAGAGAACGAGAGAGACAATCATATCCGAAAGGAGAAACAAGAGGAACCCTAGAAATTGAAACAGAGGTTCTTCGGTTTACTGATGAAGAAGAAATTAAGGTTCATGGAAGGACTGAAATTTGAGATAGTGAGTGAGAAAGAAATGGGATTTGACTAAGATTCCAATAAATTTTAGAAACCAGATCTAATTAAAACAAAATCAGGAAAAAAAATCGTATAATCACAAAGAAACGATGAAACCTAAAATCCAGCTCATGAAATTGAAGTTCTTCCGCTAAAAAATCCCCATGTTATCTACTCTATGGCAAGAATCAGATGTTTTAGAAAATCAAGAGAGCAGAGAAGAAAGAAGAAAAAACGATAAGAAAACACAGAAACACTTTTCTTTTAAATATGGGTGTATGAGAAATTTTTCTATAAAAAATGGGTGCGCGCCTGAGGTTTCACGCGCGTGAGTTTCACAGTCAAAATCTTAAAAATGGGTGTGGTAGTAGTTTCACTTTTTAATTCTTGTCAGCAAAACCTGATAGGATAACTGGACTAACGAAAAGAGTACATCACTTCGACCTTTGATGCTTATCACAAACATGATGGCTTGATAATAAAGCTTTATTAGGAAAACTATTTGGGAAAAATATGAACGCCGGAAGCTCACAGCGATACTAACGACGCTGCTGATTTTGTTTCGTTAAAATCTTTTCAGGAAAAACCGCGAGCAGTAAAACATGAACCAAAGCAATGCGGTCGATTATTCGATAACCACATTTTAAGAAACTCTATGAATATACATCTCTTTAAATGAGGATCACCTTTCTAAGTTGATATACCATTAAAAACCTCGCCAGATTTTTTTTCTTTCATACAGACAAAACCTGAACGTAGGAAGACAAAACCTGAACGTAGGAAAACAGGAGTACTCAGAACAATGATAGACCCGTAGATGTTGCCTCGTTAAAACCATGCCCGGAAAATTCTAGAAGGGCAAAAAAAACCGGACGAAGGAAAAAGAGTACAACATTTCGAAATGCGGATAACAATGGACTCATATGCATCATTAAAACCTTGACAGGGAAAACCCATTGAGAAAAACCTTGACTAAGGAAAAAGAGTGCAAAGTGTAAAAGTCCAATGTATAATATCCATGGTCTTTTACGGCTTAACTCCGCCTGATTAGTAATGTATCAGTTGATCATTATTGAAAAGACGAGGGTACCCAAATATACCTCAATCTAAAAAATTTCCACCTATAAGTCCTCTTACCGAAAGTGATTGTCTATGGACTGAGTCGAGACAATACAACGAATCGGTATTCACACTTTGTGTGATCGTCTATGGATACGAGATCGAGACAATACAACAATCAAAGTGTGATTACTTGATAATAGGTTCGGACTTAACCAAACTCTATAGGATCACTATCAAGTAATACAGAATTAACGTTTGTGTAATTTACTTTAAATTATGATAATAACAATTATAATTGCGGAAAACAAAAGTAAATGACACAACAAGATTTTGTTAACGAGGAAACCAAAAAGGAGGAAAAACCCCGGGACTTAGTCCAGAATTGAATACTCTCAGAATTAAGCCGTTATACAAAATCTAAACCAACTTCGTATAGTTGAGACCAAGCAACTAAACCTATAGTTCACCTAGTTTCTTCAGTATCCCTGCGCTTCCGACATTCGGTAAGTACACGCACTGGAACAATTCCTTTGGTTCGTATTCTAAACAGTAAAGGAACAACAAATCTGTTCGGTAACAACTCTATTCAATCTCAATGATATGAGTTTGACAAAGGCTCTTCTGTTTACTCCAATAAACTCCTTTGTCGGGTTCTAGATCTATCTATTCAACAACTACCAAAGTAGCCGTGTTTAGACTAAGCAATCAACCAATATAGAGTCTATCAAGATACTATATAGTAATGCCGATCTACTCAACTAATCAATCAAATCTATCAAAGATAAATCGATTATAGTTGGATCCCAGCCGATCAAGTTTTGTGCACACCAAAGATTATGAAACCAATAAGAAATCTTCTTTGTCTTCAAATCTTCTTAGATCTTCAATAAACACCTGCACACCACAACTTGAATCTCTTGTGATCAATCACGCACAGAACGGAGTCTGTTAACAATGGATTATCACAAATGTCTTTAGATCTACAAACAGTTCTAAAGATCCCGTCGACACTTCGATCTAGTTTGAGTGAATCTTATATCAGAAGAGAAGATTCTCAAGAATAAACAAACTAGGTGCAATCAAAGTTCAACAACCGTTAGTCATCAAATCAATCGAAAACTAATAACACTGCAATTATCTAGTTTCCCACCAACGGTACTCGTAGAGCTTCTTGATCCCAAAGAGGTCTTTAAACGAGCGGTCGTAAGAGATTTCGCCTAATTAGGTTACTTTCCTCTCCTATTAGACGGCTCCACCAATAACAACATAACAAGGTAGTTTTGCTGGCTCTTAGGATTAGTTTGCTCGAAATGAAAACTTAGGTATTTATAGACCAAGGATGTTTGGACACCAAGGAATTTCAAAAACCGAATATTCTCAAGATATGCAATAAATGCCCAAATCGGTTTTCATAATTCCTGGAAATGCTCTGTCCAATATCTTCTGAAATCTCACTAGAAAATCTCCAATTAGTAAATGCACATTACCAATTTTTATTCTTCAGAGATATGCATTTAATTGCTGGTAATTAAAAGCATATAAAATTAATAACCTTAATTAAAAGATTCTTAATTTATTTCGGTCAGGGATCTCTTTGAGTTATTAAGGAATATCTTTGAACAATAAAAGATAAGAATTACTGAACATGTTCAAAGTATGTCGACATCTTTTTCTTTGTAAACTTTTTCATATTTACAATCTTGGAACCGATTTACCACACTTCCAAACGAGTTTAGAATTGGTTCATCTGATTTCCAAGAACTATGTGATTGATCAAATATCAAATCAACAATCATGGGTTTATGGTTCTACCAAACACAAGGATCGGTTCTACCTCCATATGGTTACTGGGACCAGTTACATCAGTTACCAGGATCGGTTACATCAATTACCAGGACCGGTTACCATATTCTCATGGTATTACTTGTGATCGGTCACACCAGTTACTAGGATTGGTTACACCAATTACTAGGACAGGTTACACAAATTACAAGGATCGATTACACAACTCTTTTGTGATCGGTCACACCAATTACTAGGATCGGTTACACCAATTACTAGGATCGTTCACACCAATTACAAATATCGATCATACCATCTTAGGTGATTACTTAGGATCGGTTGCACTAATAAAAGTCATACCAATACATAAGTCAGGCACTGTGAATAGTTTTACCAAGATACATAACATATTATGATCGGTTCTACTAATCCACACATATTGGTAATCCAAAGATATGCAATGAATAACAATACCAATAAGCCTAGCGATTTCCCTTTCGATTCACAAAACAAGTTTATGAATGTACTTCCTTTAAACAAATGCAAGCATTGTTTCCTAGGATGAAATCTTCACCTTTACCCATACACATAATCACAATAGCATTAATAAGATTATGTCGATGTCTTATATACGAAGTTCAAAAGATAAGCGTTATACTTCGTATTATAATTCCTTAATACTATGTCTAACTAGAGTATAATCATTCACAGCTTCGCAGTTATGTTTTCAATATAACACGACTTGAAAGATACATTAGGAATAAAAAAGTTCAATTCAAAATATTACTAACCTCAAGAGGAAGGATGATGTCGTCGATGTAGCTCTTTACTTCTTCACATTCTTAAAGTCTTCGAGTAATACTTGTATGTCTCATATCCTAGTCTTTCTAGTTTCACCTATACGAAGTTGACTCTAGTACATAATCAAGCGACTCTTTAAATGAGTTTTGATTCACTAAAATATGACAACCAAACTTGACATACCAACGCTTGGTGGGTTCAACCGAGCAATGCTCTAACAATTATGCTTGATGATATTGCATAGAGATCACTAACAATCTTTTACTGTCTTCAACAACTTCCTTTACTTGACAAACTTGGTAGGATTTTCCTCTATGCAATTTCTTAATGATTGTCTAATTGTGCAATCTTTTTAAACACGTACCTATTGGTGAAATGACGAGGGTACCAAGTACACAACAATCTTTTTGATATGAACCTATAAGACACACACCTTGGGCGATATAATATAGAAAGGGACTATCAAGAAGATAACAACCACAAGATGTACACTTGGTGTATAAAATAGGTATCGAACTCGAACCTATATATAGGGATCAAACACAAGTGCTTGATTAACGTACAAAGTGTATTTACTTGTAATTATAACTAAAACAGTAATTAAAATTGTGGAAAGAAAATAAATAACACGACACAAGATTTTGTTAACGAGGAAACCACAAATGCAGAAAACCCCCGGGACTTAGTCCAGTTTTTATTACTCTCAGAATTAAGCCGCTATACAAAGACTACAATCAACTTTGTATAGTTGAGACTAAGTAAACTAACGCCAAGTTACCTAGTTCCTTCAGTTTCCCTGCGCCTACAACCAATCTGGACAACACACATGAATCCTAAGATACAGTTCACTATCTTAAGTCACTTCACCTGCTTATGAAGACTTCAAGCAGTTAACTCCTTTTGGATCGTATTCCGAAACAGTAAAGTACTAATCTGTATTTGGTAATCGCTCTAAATCTCACGAACTAAATGAGAGATATTTGTTGAGTTCAACAAAGGGTCTTCTGTTTAATAATATAAACTCCTTTGTTCGGTTTAAATTAGATCTAAAAGAGAATTGAATAGAGATCTCCGATCTATACGACTAGCTATAAGTTGTCTATCGAAATAAACAAAGCTAAGTCGGATCCCAACCGATCAAGTGTGTGCACGAAGTATATCACAAATATTAGAAACCAATAAGAAATCTTTTTGTCTTCAACTCTCCTGTCTTCAATGTACATGCACAAACAAACTTGATTCCCTTGTGATCGATCATGCACAGAAGGGCGTCTGTTAACAATGGATAATCACAAGCCTATCGTCAGATCTAAAGAAAGATTTGAACTATGTCGATCCTTGATATAGTTTTAGTGACCTTATATCAGAAGAAAATGATCTCAAGAATAATCAAACTAGGTGCAATCAAGGTTCAGCCACCGTTAGTCAATCAAATCAATAATCGAAAACTAAAAACAATACAAATTCTAGTTTCCCACCAACAATACTATCTAGATGCTACTTGGTCTCACAGAAGTCTTTAAACTAGCAGATGTAAGATATTTCTCCTAATTAGGTTACTCTCCTCTCCAAGATAGAATTACAAGTAATATTATTAGTCATCTACCACAGTGACTACAAAATGAAGTGCCCGTGTCAGGATAAGTTTGTAAGAAGAACAAACTTCACTATTTATAAACCAAGGTACTTTGGACACCAAGGAATTTCCTCATGGATGACAACTCAATATTAGCTAGTATACAAGTATAATTTTTTAATATATCTTCCAGAGATATGTTTTACTCATTGGGAAAATAAAACATATAAATTCGAAAACCCTAAAATAAGATTCTCAAATATTTCGGTTTGGGGATCTCACTTTAAGTATCAAGCAACATCTTTAAACAATGAAAGAATAAGAATTTAGCATTTGTTCAAATTACTCACTATGTCGACATCTTTAACTTTCCATAATAGCAACTCATATTCTGATATTCATAAAAAAACCTAAAGTATATGTAAAACCAGAAATACAAGATTACTATTGGGACAGTTCCTGCAAGAGATCCCCAATAGGGACCGGTCATGCTATAGATCCCCTAATAGGGATTGGTCCTGCTATAGATCCCTGATAAGAATCGGACCACCAATCCCATTGATTCCTTTCAACTATGAAATACGTTTCGCAAGTCTAATTCCTTAAACTCATGTCATTAAACATAGTTTTCTAGGCATGGAATCAATCCTAATTTCATTACACAATCTAGTAACAAGTTACAAAGATAGTGTCTATGTCGCTATTACAAAGTTCAAAACATAAACGTTATACTTCGTAATTCAATATACCAAATTTGTAATACGACTTGTATATTCTTCCTTGAAACTTTGATCATAATAAAATGATCAAGTCTCTAATACTAGAGTTTCATGTATATAACTTCACATGTTATGTTTTCAATATAAACGACTTTAAGGTAACGTAGATAGAAATGGAAACAAGTCAAGTCTTATATTACTAACCTCGAACAAAAGGATGATGTGTTCGTTGATGTCAATACGTCAGAGTAATACTTGTAGGTCTCAACATTTATAGACTCCCTAGTCTAACCTAACGAAGTCGACTCCTGTAATCTAATCAAGCGACCTTGAGTTTTGGAACTAAAATATGACAACCAACCTTGACATACCAACGCTTGGCGGGTTCAACCGAGCAATGCTCTAACAATTGGGATATCTCTTCGTATACCGCAATAATTGTTTATGGTGACCTTAGCATACACAAGACACGACAATTGTCTAACTTCTCCTTTAACAACTTCTAATAAAATAGGAAATCAAGTTAGGGATATGTACAAAGAGTATATAACTATTTAGAAATAGTTAAATAAAAAAGGTTAGTGTAGAAGATAATTATCTATCATCATATCGTTGCCTCCATATGCTGATAGTGTAGAGAAATTCGTGCTGATAACGTATTGTGAATTAATTATCGACTTACGAGAGAACTATACGACACAAATTAATAAATCCAATGCTACAGAGAAATAATTTGGCGCAAGAATTTGTGAGCGGTGAGCTCGTGTTCTCACTAACTAGTATCATTACATTAGCCCACTATGGGTATTTATATATCTGCTTGCATGGTTAGGAAAACCATGGTCATGTTATGTTATCCACAACGTGGCAATTACCAAGTTTGCATGATTATGTTTTTATCCGAAAAGATAAAGAGCAACATGTGTCTTTACTTGGACGAGTGGATCACCAAGTATATATGGTGGTCATCCATAAATCTAAATATACTGAAATTTTATAAAACACATGAGATTTTAAATCCACAACAAGCAAATTTTTACTTTAATGATACTATACGAAATAAACATAGTGACAAAATAAACAAAAGGTCTTTAAGAGAGGCTTATTTACACTTTCAGCTAGACTTCTTAAAAAAAAAAGGAAAACTGTTATGTTATTTTCATCAAATTATCAACTCGGTTATCGATCTAAGAAAAGATTTTTTCCCCGGATAGTACATGTCTCTCTTTTAAGTTTACATGTATAACACACATAATCGAGATAGACTGAATAAAATGAAAAAGAGAAATGAGATCCATATAAAAATATGCTAAGCAAAGACGGAAGAAGAAAGTTTCATTTCATCTAAATTGCTATTATAAAAATATCACAAGAAATAGCTATTTATAGACCAAGTTCTAAAGCCATGTCGGTATAAGAAACTTCAAGATCTTTCCCACGTGACATAGCATGATATTAAGTGGATGCGATGCTTATATTCCGATAAGATTATCTTTTGGGAAGTTTATCGTAATCTTGGTTAATGACTATAGGAAGGCGGTGGTCAGCCTTACACCAGAACATTCCATTATACATGTGAAAAAGAACATGATATAAGTTTTCTGAGAAATGATCTATAGATATAACAATCTGGCTTAGGGGAGGAAACATGCTTTCTTTACTAGAGGATCAAATGCTAACACGCTCAATTGTGCTCTGGATAAAGCTTTCTTAAGGTCACTTGGTTGTTCACTATAACATTTTTTTTTCGCTTTTAATTTTCAAAGGTAATAACTTTACTCTTCATTTTTTAAGCGGCGAATACAATGAGATGTCAACCACTATCTGTATTTCGTGTATAAAAGGAAGTGAAAACAGAGAAGAGAAGGTTGAGTTTTTTAGGGTTTATATCATACTTTGTGAGAGATTTCAATTAAGATCAACTGTACTGAGCTAAGACCTTTGTACCTCAACCCAACATAGTGAAATCACCCCAGTGAACGTAGGTTATAACACCGAACCACGTAAATCGCTTGTGTTCATTACTTTCATGTTTGTTTGTGAATCTTGACCATGAATGCTTAGCTAATCATCTTAGACATAGTCTTAGAATTATATTTTGGGTGTAATGTGGGATTTCCTGCAGTTACATTTTGGCGCTAGAAATAGGGGTGCATACTACGTTGGAGGTATACGTCACAACATGCATGTCAAGAGTAAGAAATCCAAATATCATGTAGGAGATCTGAAAGAGATATTTGAGAAAATGTGAAAATACTAATGAAGATCAATCTGGCGAAGTATATCTTCAGGGTTACCTCGAGGAAATTCTTAAGGTACATAGTCTCAAAGAATGGGATTAAGGTTGATCCAGCGGAGGTACAAGCAATTCGGGACATGCCTTCGGTAACGACAATAAAGGACGTTCAGAAGCTCAATGGGAAACTCAATATATTAGGAATGTTCATTGCCAGATCATCAGATAAATGTAAGCGTTTCTTGGACACTTTAAAAAAGGATAAAAAATTCTCGTGGACTGATGAATGTGAATAAGCCTTGCAAACCATCAAACACTATCTAGCCAACCTGTCAATCCTCCAGAGACCTGAGCCTGGCAAAGTCCTTCTGCTATATATCGCAGCAACATCTAATGCAATTAGTGCATTGCTACTTCGATCCGACGAAGGAGTTGAAAAACCCACATATTACATCAGTAAGAATCTCAGCTCTGCTGAGAGAAATGACACGAAGATCGAGCAACTAGTATTAGCATTGGTCTACGCATCTCAAAAATTGTGAAAATACTTTCAGGCTCACATGAGCAATGAAAAATTCTTTTTAAGAGCCTTTACAACATGAGAAGCTAAAGCCCATCACTGGGATGACGGAGGAATCCAATTCTCATCAATGTGGTAATTTTATTTAATTCTTTTTATGACTTTTGCATTAACATAATTTGAACTATGATTTTAGATTAATTAGTTGTAATTTCATTTGATGGTTTATGCTTAGAGTTAGTTCTTTTGATAAGCCATACTTAAGATTTACAATTAATGTTTTATAAAATCTACCTTTGCAAAGATTCAGAGTCAATACTTATTAATTTTGGAGCTATAATTGTCTAAGAATTAATAATTCAACCATAAAATACGAGTTTGGTGGAACCCTGAGTCCAAGTAACTCTTAATCTTGTTATATTCTTTTACATAGTTTTGATAGTTTTAGTATTTTCTTTTATTAAGTCTAAAATCAATATCTCTACAAGTCTAAGTATCAAACCTTCTTTCATACCACTGTTAAAAGAGAACAAAATTTTATTAATTGGTAATGCAAGCCACCTGTCATGTTCACATTGGCCTGACATTAAATGAGCGAATAAAAATTGAAATTGATAGATTTTTGAGTTAAAGCGTATTTGGAGCAGATAGAGAAAGAAGTTAAAAAGGAAATTAGTGTTTTATTATCTGTTGTTCATGTCAAAGATTTATTTTTGAGTTAAAACGTAATTGGAGCAGTTTATTTTTGTCTTTGATTAGATGTATGTGTTTATTATTATAATTATTTTTTATCATCTTGTTGATATGGTGGTTTTGATCAAAGATTATAGTTGATAATGACTTTGATATTATTGTATGAGCATGATTATGATTTGGGCTACGATCCATGGGCAGCGATCCCTAAACATATTTTTGACGGGATACGAGTTATCCTTAGGAGTTAAAGGTTGCCTCCCTAAACCACATGGGGATCATTAGGAGTTGATGGTTGCCTCCTATATGATTGCTAGACCCGTGCCGGGTTCCCTTGGCGCAAGTAGGTTTTTGTGTTTGTTATAAACAGGCTCCCGAAGTGTGAGCAGGCTTCCAGAGGGCGAGCAGTATTTTAACGAATTGTACAAACTTACCGGGTAAGGGTGGTTTAATGGTTTTGACCATGTTTTATTTGATGAATTATTTGGTGAACTATGGTCGTGCTTGATCCCTTTGGATATGTAGGCAGCCACATGGCGATTCAGCACTTCTTATCAAAATAAAATAGGTGGGTCGTTCTACAGATTCGAGTGGGTATGAATTAGTAATTTTTGATGTGTTAATTAGTCGTTTATGTATAAAATTCTATTTATAAGATGTAATTAATCTTATTTTCAAAGATGTAAAATATTGTATGATATATGATTCTTTTTGTAACAGATGTAAAACATCTTCATGAACGGTGGTTTTAAATTCTGGAATTTTGTAAGTTGCTTAAGTATTTTAAAAGTAATTCTTCGTATAAAGTATTGAATTAAGAAAATATCTGACTGTTTTGAATATACCTTGAATATCTCATTTTTAAAATTATGAAACGCTGATTTTTACACCTTAATGTCTTCTTATAAATCTACATATATCTTTTATGTTTATATAATGATAAGCCTCGTTCCATTTTGAGTGGGTTCTGATTTAATTTTAATTTTGGAAAACAAACTATCAGAATATAGGTTTTCTACTTTGCTGGTCAACAACGTGTTTGACTACGGTCTTCGACTAATAAACCTCATTTAAAAATTATGGTAAATTTACACCTAATATTATTTTTAGGAAGGATTTTACACATATAGTTATCATAATTTTGGAACCCGTATGAAGCCTGTAAAATTCTAGGAGATTACCTTCATTAGTTTTCAGTTTTACATTTTAGTGCGGAAATTGTCGTTTATTAATTAAACCATAAGTTCTGAACGGTGGTAATATTTTTATTTGAAAACTAAAATGTGTTTTTTGTCCGGTAACTTTGAAGCCATGTGAAATCAACGATTAGATTTTCCTAAATAATTTTCTAAGTATTCCGCTGCTATATAATTAGTACTAAGGTTTAACCCGTGCCGTAACGGCATGTGTCATAAGAATAAGACTAAATTTATGTTTTGTTTCACGTAATTTCCATAGAACCGTATTAATGGGATGTAGTGGGGAAGTTTTGAGAGTTGCATAAAACTCAAATGTCCTAAATGTAGATATGGCGACCTAATGTGTAGCAAACGTAAAAAAAATACATAATGTATAAAGAGGATACCAATTTTGGCGGGGTGATACCAATTGAAAGATGCAACAGCCATGATTTGTAAAGCCTTATAAAATGACATGACCCTCGCCTAAACTGGTATACCCCTTAATAAATCATACAAAAATATACTTTGATTAAACTAATCTAAAACTACGAGTATTTTACCAAAAAAAAATTCTATTATTTTCTTCATCCACTTCTAATTTTCTCTCTCCCTCTATTTTTTTTAAATGATACTTCATCGTCAAACCAAAATGACTTCTATAAGGTAAGAACGAAAAATCCACCATTTTTTCCTGATTTTGATTGCTTAAACAGGTTAAACTGTTCGAATTTCAACTTCAAGTTTCAGAAACTAACTACGGCTGGATATCGATGAACTCCCAGTCGTAAGATATATAAATTTACAGTTACGGCCGTGCCGTAAGCTAAATTTATTTTTTCATCATGGCTAGAAAAAATGAACTCCCGTCCGTAGTGACTCTGGAAATTTTCACTTACGGCTGGAGAAAATGAAATCCCAACCATAGTGACTCGGAGATTTTTGCCTTGCAACTGAGAAATGATAAGAACCTAGCCGTAAGTATGATTTCACGGCTAGGTTACTCTTGAATCCTAGTCGTAGGAAATTTTGAAATTTCAAAAAATAAATTTTCAAGTTTTCTTTGATTTTCAAACACTACCTATAAATTTAAGCTAAATCACTAACACATTATTAGTTTAGCTAATTAAATTCACTAACCTAAATTAATAGGAGGAATTTTAGCTATTATCAAAAATAATAATATAAGGGCTATTGAGATCACTACTTCATGACCCTATTTTTACTCTATGATCTCATTTTATCATCTTGTCAGCTTCCAAAACTCTCGTCCACAGCCCCAATAATACTGTTCATTTTATTTTATCTAGGTGCAGCCCCAATAATACTGTTCATTATTTTTTTTATCTAGGTGAAGTTAAGGTCTATCCATTGCCAATGGCTTAGTTTTTACTATTGATTTAGTTGCATAACCGACGTACCTCTCTCGAAAGTTTATGATGCTAATGATTTCTCTGAAAAAAATAATCAATGATATTGGTCTTATTCACAGCCTTACCACTATGATTTGGAACAACTTATTCATCGGTAGTAATTTGCATGTGACTCCAGTGAACTGTGTAATTAATGTTAGAAAAACTGAAATCAGTTGAAGTCGGGGCAGACTATGCAAGAATTTTATATTGAAACCTGAAAGTTAGGACATTCATCAAGTTAAATAGAATAGCTAGATACAGATAGCCAAGCTAGAAATTATAGTAAAAGTAAATTACACCAAATTACTGATATACAGAGTCAAACGTTTTTCACTTTGGCTGTCGTAATACAAAGATACCAAGAAATTTCGGAACCCATCAAGATATAACTCCTACCTCTAAATTATGTTGTACAATTCTGTCGTGGACACGAAAAGAATTCAAAGTCTTAACAATTATAAAGTGGCATACCAAACCAGAAATCCAATAGTTAAAGATTGATTTGTTTATGGAATAGTATCCCCCTATATAAATCCTGAATAAAAAACCTTATATTCGTCATGAGTAGTATTTCGAAGCTATGATCAGTTTGATGCCATTATCTGTAATGTTTTATGGAAGACAGGAAAGTGTGAGCATGGATTTGGCGCGCAATGCTTAGGTCATCGAACACAATACATATCTCAAATACAACAACTTCTTTTTCTCGTGCCTATAGATAATGATAATACTACGTGTAACTGCAGGAAATCCCCCAGTTACACCCGAATTAGTTCTTATGAGAATTCTAAGACATAATTATAAGATTTCAAACCAAAGTTCTTCTTATTATTAGAAATATGATGATGATGATGATACAAGAATGAAAGACAAGATGAACACTAACTTAAACTCCCTCTCTCAGTATGGTTTCCTGATTACAAATTACTCAACCCCTTCTCACTATCTCAAAGTTCCTATTTATAGGCGAATAAGAAAGTGGAGTACAACTCATTTTACTTCGTGGAAAGTCACACAATTCATGTGACTTCTGCTTTTTACTCCGTCAATCCAGTTTTCAATAAAGTTTTTCCCTCTCTTTCGCCGATAACCCCGGCGACTTGTCGGCACAGCTGTCATGATTTCTTTCCCAATAATTTATCTTCGTCCACGATTATCTTTTACTTCATTTCGTCATCTCTTCTTCGTCAGGTGATTCCTCGCTTGATCTTTATTTATCTCGTTTACTAGTTACTTCGGACACTTCCTTTCGGTTATCCATCTCGCGGATCTGTCTTCACAAGAGATTATTCTTACTTCGCAGATCCAATTTTCATAAGAGTATCTCTGACAACTGATTTGACCCATCATTAATGCTTTGTCTCCGAAAATGGTTAAAATATCTTCTGACGAGATTCTATTCGTCGATTTCGTTTCCTATCGTTGAACCACGTGGCGGGTAGGTTTTCCGTACCTACATTTTTCCTTTTCTTTTTTCATTCGCAGGGAATCGAGAATGTAAAAAGAATCTTACTGTGAATTTGTAACCGCCACGTCCCCTTAAATTTCGCCTCCACTTTACCACGTTTTCTTTCTCTTTCTTTTCAACCGGTTAACATCGGTTCCAGTTCCCCTTTCACACCCGCGACTTGCCTTAGCCGGTCACTCTTCTCCTAACTATAAATACATCAGCTGGTAAAGAAATCTTTTTTATTTTCTTCTCTTCTTCTTCATCTTTTTCTGCTGCTGCTGTTCTTCCTTTTCAGTCTTTTAGCTTCATCAATCCTTTCTTCTTTCTTTTCATCTTCTTCTACTGAATCCATGGCTCCCAAGAAGAATCCTTCACCAACATCTTCTAAAATTATTGAGGAATTACAAGAAGATTTTAGGCGAAAAGGTCTTTCGCTCTTTCCTGTGTTTGATTCTTTCGTTGATCCTCCGGTTGAATCAACAAAGAACATGGAGCTGAACTATCGATGGATCTCCTCCGATTCCTGGTCATCTAACAGGGTTATCATTTCGGCAGGGCAGCTGAGGGCTGGTCTATCCTTTCCGTTATACGACCCAACAAACCCTCTTTTTTATGAAGCTCTAACCAAGGTCCAACGAGGTGTTTTTCAATTGAGTGGGAATCCGATTCGTATTCTGAATAAGTTTGTGATTCGTTCAAAGGGTGGTCAATCTCAGGTTCCGAAGTTCGCGAAAGAATATGAACCTTCAGATTACACCGCAGATTCTTTTGTGGCTAATTATGGTGTCAAGACTTTGGTCACTCGAAAGTTCCAAGAATGGGCCATTCGTTTTGTTCGGAACAATATGGAGGAATCATCTAAAGCTCTGCTCTTGGATCTCGACCGTAGCAGTTACTCGAAGAATGACCGTCTTCGCTGGTCTAATGGCGAAGATTGGATGATGCATCCCCTTGTTCTTGAGGGCCCATGGGTTTGGGGTGTTAATCCCGATGGTAGTGTTCTTACTGGTCCCATCCTTGATCATAGTCACTTTGCTAATTACGAACCTTGGAAGCTTAAGTGGACTGAGATGCCTCTTAGGGTAACCTTCTTTTCTGACTTATTTTATTTCACGATGACCCAAATTCTAATCGTGTTCTTGTTGTTTTAGTATCCCATGACTGCCCCTGGTTTGATTAAGGCTCGTCCCAAGAAGCGAGAACATGCCTCCAAATCTCCTGCTTCTGATCAGGTATTTTAGCTTCCTTTACTTTGTGGTTCTTTCTTTCGGGTTGTTTTCAAACTTCGTATCTTGCAGAATGATCCTACTAATCCTCCAGCCGCTACTGGTCCTCCGAAGCGTGTTCGCAGGACATTGAATCTGGCTGAGCTGACCCGAGTTAGAGATTCCAAAGTAACCTCGAGCCAACCAGCTCCTCCTCCTCCTGCGAAGCAACCAACAAACTCGCACAAAGATGTTATTTCTTATGAGTTTCCAGAGCGTGTTACGAAGAATGTGGCTCCCTCTTCTTCTACTCCTCCTGTTGTTGATGTGTAAGAATCTCCTGTGAAGCTTCTCGAGAAGAAAAAGAAGAAAGCTCTACGAAGTTGACGATCCTGCTTACATTCCTGATCTTGATTTTTTGAAAGATATTTATGATGTTGCTCGCCAGAATGAAACTGCTGATTCTCCAGCTCTTGATTCTTTAATTTCATTCTGCACCGATACTTTCACGGCTCATGATCAGTCTTTCATAAAGAACGCCTCGTTAGCTTTATCTCTTCGTCAGCATGCTACTCTAATGGCTTTGGTAAATTTTAATTTCTTCCTTTGTACTGTCTTTTCTTCATACTTTTCTCTCATTTTCTCTCATAACTTTGTAGGAGTTCAATCGTCATTTTTCCAACCTCGTGGAGACTAAAGCATCTCGAGAAAGATTGAAGGGTGCTACTGCTCGCATTCGAGAATTCGAGAAGGAGCTTGCTGAGGAAAAGAACTTTGCGAACAATTTGGAGCAGAAAGATGGTGAACTTCGTGGTGAGTCCTCTTACCTAATTAGTTCGTCCCTTGACTTAGTTATTTTCTTTCATTATGTTCTTATCTTGTCTTTCATCAAGCTCGATGTGTGAAACACAAATGGATGCCGATGAAGCTAAAGATATGGTTGAAGATATTCGTGTGGAGAATATGAATATCAGGTCCCAGGTTGATAGCTATGGCACAGAAATGAAATTATGAAAGAAAAAATAGAAACCCTTCACTCACAGGTAGATCGTCTGATTATTGAGTGTGTGAATACTGAGGAGCTGAACCTCATTTTACACGAAGATAACGAAAGTTTGAAACTTGAGCTTAGACGAGCTAAAAATTCTCTCACGACCTTGAGGAATCTTTATTCTTCGTCCAAGATTTTGGTTGCTCAATTGAAAGAAGACAAAGTCAGAATAATCAAGAAAAAGGATAAGACTGAGACCAATCTTCGTAAGTCCCGTAGCGAAGTAGATGACCTAAAAGATGAGATTCATCGTTTAAAAGGAGAAGTGGAATTTCTTCTTATTCGTCTGGAGAAATTCCAATGTAAAAGACCTGTGAGTTCTTCTTTAAATACAAAACAGACGGAACCTCGCAAAGGTAGAGGATCCATTGTTATTCGTGCTGACGAAGATATTTCCCAGTCTGGTTATGGTAAAGGATGAGATGATTCATATCATGAGATTTGTTCTCAACTTGAAGCCGCGAATCTTCAAATTTTGAAACTCGATCATTTTAACATGGATATCCAACAAACTTTGAGTTCCACTATCTTTCAGAAGGAAGGTAGTCTTTAAATGTTGTAGATGACCTTTGTATTCTACCTATCGGTTTACTTGCTGTGTTTCTTACCATCTTCTCATTTTTGTAGAATCTGAACGCCGCTTGAGCAACCAGATCATCCACCTTTCTCGTGAGAAGAACGAATTTTCCAAGGAGGTTTCAGAGTTCAAGAAGGAGATCTCGTATTTGAATGAGGATATGAACAAGATGGAGAGGACGCAAAAAAGGTCGCGAAGATGACTTGGCGAAATGGTGAAATTTCCAAGCAGAATATCCTTGACGAGTTATGTGACAAGCATGGGCTTCCACGCGAACCTATGGATCTTGAGGAATTTTCTGAAGATGAGCCATCTGATGACGAGAAAACACTGTCCAACTCGGCGGATGGTGATGAAAATGATGGTGATAATGAGGAAGATGAGGACGAAGTTCCTAAAGACAAGGCTTTTATTTCTATGAAGTCAACTGATGACCCTTCGTCTTCGACAAATCCTCATGATCAACTTCAATGTACTGCCACTGGTGTAGAAGAAACCACAGATGCTATCCCTTTGCAACAGTTACCTCTCCAGTCCTGATCTTCTTTTCAGTTTTTATGGGTTTTCGCTTCTTGGTCTTCTTCTTTATCATTCTACTTTGAACTGGGCGCTCCCAATCTTGAGGGGCAAAATATTTTGGATCTTTTTGCCTTTTAATCATCATTTCTTTTGGTTGTCCTTTACCTGTTTTATGCACACAAAAGTTTCTGCCACATTTTGAGACAATGTAGTTAATATGATCAGTGCATATATTTCGTATAATCATAACTTATGAACTGAAATGACTATCATATTAGGCGTATTACGATATGTTATATGCTTTCCTTTAAGATTTATGCAACGTAAGATTTTCTCGTAAGACTAATACAATATGGGGTCTTCGTTACTTATGGTTTATAGAGTTAGGCTCATTCTCGGAAGCAAAAAATATTATACCTATTTCTAATATACTTGCCTCTGTTTTATGCTTTCGAGTGATGAGTGTCTATGCGAAGGAAGTGCTCAAAAGAATATAAAATTTAAAGTATATACTTGCCTCTATTCTTTTGTATAATTCCGAAGCATACATGTGTTTCATCGTATGTTACCTATTTTCGCCTCACTGCCTCAGCTTAAGTTCTGCTATCTGGATTTTCGTTTTGTCATTCACATTAGAATTCGAAGTAATCCAATTTTCTTCGTTGCCTCTTCATTTTTGTTTATCCCTTTGTGTCTATAATTTTCCTGCAATGCCAATTATCATTTTGTAGTAATAATATGCTATTTGTAAGGATTTTCCTCTTGCCTTTGTATTTCTTTTATGTTGTTTCTCCTTCGTTTCTTGTCATTATTTCCTTTTTCTTTCTTTGATGATTTTAGAGTTTTCTTTTACGAGGTATTATTGCGCCTCCTAGTTAAGGTCTTATTGCGCCTCACCCTGTTTTGTATGACTTATTTGCCTCAGGGTATTCATTTTCGCGACGAAGTCTTTGGCGCCCATTACCCTTGCGAGTAATTATCCATTAACCTCGCCATAGCTATCATATTATTACCTCGTCAGGATATTTCGCGACAATACGACAGGTCTATCTATTCCCGTGAATAGTAGTCCCATGATATTGTCGTTTTTATGGTCACGCAGTTCCCTAATCTGGAGGGTGCCATCCCTTTATATTCCCCCTGACTTCCCTTTCAAGGAGGTTACCCCTAACATGCATGTTGAGCTCCTCCCATCCAGTTATGCAACAATCAGTTGTTTTCGTGACTTATTATCCCTTCGCCGATATGGCTCATGGTTACGAAGTCACACCCTAGGTGGGGTTTCTTTCGGACCGAATGCATCGTAGCCAGGACTTGCCAAATGGTAATGGCCGGTAACGCTCCAGACATCCCATGCACCCGTAGCTCAACCGAATACATCGGCTCCCTGGTCATATTTCGGCACCCCTTACCGAAGACCATCATAAAAGGGATCCTCGGCGGATAGGTCTTATCATTGCCCCTATTTATGTCTCTAGGGTTTTCCCAGTATGACGTGTGATAGGTCTTACGGAGGTGTGCCCCTTGCTCTTCGCGAACTAGGGTGCACACAAAAGATTGGGTACCTAGCCTCCCTAGGCATAGGTTTTAAAGTTTTGTATTTGGGGGTCTTACGTTGCCTCCTAGTGAGGTCTTACTTGCATGTTGAAGAGGTTTTATTTTTCCCAGTTGTTTATTTATTTGTATGAAATTTTCTGCTTTCATTTGCTTTTACTCGTGAGTATTTGAGAGAAGATATTTCATTAAATATTTTGACAATTGTGAGCTCATTTCTTCTCCCCTTATTTATGATAAGTTACAATATTTATTTAAGGATAATATTTTTGATGTAAACTGGGTTCCAAGGATGATCTAGCCTGCGGTCTTGCCTCTATGCTTCGCCATATATTGGATTTCCTTCGTTGTCTGTTCCCTTCCCTTCGCATTCTATTAGCTCGTAGGCTCCATTACCCACTACTCTCTTCATTATGTAGGGACCTTCATTATGATAAGGTGGATTTCTCGTAACACCAACTCGCCCGGCTCAAAACTTCGCTCCGTCACCCTTTTGTTGTATTCCCGAGATAACCTTCGATGATAATTTGTCATATGGCGAAGCGCAGTCTCCCGAGTTTCTTTCGAATAATCCAACTTCACAAAGATTAAATCTGTGTTTAGATTCTTCTCCCAAGCTCCTCTTTTAGTTGTAGGAATGATTACTTCGGTGGGTAATACTGCTTCCACTCCATATGTAAGGAAGAACGACGACATTCCTGTGGCATCTCGTCGGGTTTTCCTGTATGACCATAACACATTCGGGATTTGCTCACACCACCCTTTGTGATACCCGTCTAGTTTTTTCTTCAGTGTGGTCTTTATTGTTTTATTCGTGGACTCCACATGCCCATTACTTTGTGGGTAAAGTGGAGTTGACTTTCCTGATTGTATCTTGAACGCATTGAATAACATCGTTATATTTTCCCCTTCGAATTGCTTCCCATTGTCAGATACAATTTGTACCGGGACTCCGAAGCGACATCTGATGTGTTCAAGGATGAAGTCATATACATCAGTATCATGAATATGTTGCAGAGCCTTCGCCTCGACCCACTTGGTGAAGTAGTCTGTGGCTACTATCAAGTATCTTCGTTGTTTTGATCCAGTTTCAAAAGGTCCCACTATGTCCACGCCCACATTGCGAAGGGCCAAACACTTAGTATCAAATTTAAGTTCGTTGCAGGGGCATGGATTCTTTTTCCAAATCTTTGGCAGGCTTCACATCTCGTGGAAATATTTTTCGCATCTTCATACATGTGTGGCCAGAAATACCCTTGCGTCTTTGTTTTGTGAGCCAATGATATGGTGCCACTATGATTGCCAGCTTCTCCATAATGTATGGCCTTCATTATTTTGATCCCTTCCTTCTGTGACAAACACCTTAACAATGGACCTAAGAACGACCTTCGATACAGGATCCCTTCTCTCAATCCATAATTAGTTGCCTTGCTTTTGATTTTGTGTGCCTCAAATCTGTCACGAGGTAGATTTCCTTCCGCCAAATATTTACGAATTGGAGTTCGCAAATCTTCGCTGCTTAATTCAGTTTCCTCTTTGTCATTCTCCAGGAGCATAACTTTGACTTCTTCGTCTTCTTTATTTATAGATGGCTGACTTAATCGCTCAACTCTGACATATGTAATCTCGGGATCTACAATCATTGATGCTATGAAAGCTAGGGCATCGGCATGCCTGTTATGTCTTCTACATATGTGCCTCCAGATTATATTTGGTATTTGTGAGGAATATTGTTTTACGAGCTGTAGATACTTCTGCATTGTGAGGTCACTTGCATTGTATATCCCTCCAATTTGCCGAACCACGAGCTGCGAATCACTTGTTATCCTTACATCTTCTAGTTTCATTTCTATAGCCTATCATAGTGCATGCAGCACTGCTTCATACTCCGTTTCATTATTGGTGGCTGCATACTCTAACCGGAAACAGTAAATCATTCTAGCCCCTCCTGGCGAAGTGAATATAATTCCTATGCCTCCTCCTGAACTGTTTGAAGACCCATCGACGAATATTTTCCATCTTCGTGGATGATTTTCTTTAAGCAGATCCTCTGGGCCTGTCCGATCTTCTTCCATATTTATCATCTCCTCCACTCCTTCATCTTCTTCTGAAGGGAATTCGGCTAGAAATTCTTCAATTACATGTGATTTCGTCGAAGCTAAGACTTTGTATTTGACTCCGAATTGCTCAATTTGGGCATTCCACCTTTCTAATCTTCCTACCCTTTTCGCGCTTTTAAAACTGATTCTATAGGAGTTCTAGTCAGGACTTTGATTTTATGTGTTTGAAAATAAGTTTGTAACTTCTGAGTGGCATACACTAGTGCCAATATCAGTTTTTATATCTTAGGGTAATTTCTCTCTGTTGAGTTGAAAGTTTATTGATGTAATATATTGGTTTTTTCACTCCATCATCTGAACGAAGCAAAACTGCGCTAAGAGCGTTCGGTGTTGCCGCGAGATAGATTAGCAATTCTTCACCGGGTTCTGGTTTTTGCAGGATTGATAATTTGACGAGGTAATCTTTGATGCTTTGTAGTGCCTGCTCGCATTCTTGAGTCCAAGTGAATTTTTCTTTTTTCTTCAAAATGTCAAAAAAGTGTTTACATTTGTCAGAGGACCTAGAAATGAATCTTTCCAAAGATGCTAGCTGTCGATTTAATTTTTGCACGTCTTTTATGGTTGTTGGAGATGGCATATCTAATATGGCTTGCACCTTCGTCGGATCTACTTCAATTCCTTTCTTCGAGACTATATGTCCTAAGAATTTTGCTGACTCCACCCCGAAGAGACACTTTACAGGATTTATTTTCATCTTATGTTCTCGCATTTGATTGAATATCTCTATCAGGTCTTCTACATGATTTCCAGACTCTTTCGTTTTTACGAGCATATCATCGACATAAACTTCTAGCTTGGTATAACCCATTTAGCGAAGATTTTTTCTACCATCCGTTGATAAGTGGCTCCTGCATTCTTTAACCCGAATGGCATTCTCGTATAGCAATACAAACCTCTTGGAGCGAAGAATGTTGTGTGCTCTTGATCTTCTTCAGCGAGCGGTATTTGATTATAACCCGAGTATCCATCCATCAATGAAAGTCTGTGATATCTGATGTTGACTCCACCATTTGGGGTATATTTGGCAAGGGAAGTTGTCTTTTGGACATGTCGTATTTAAATCACTAAAATAAATGCAGATTCGTATCCCACTGTTTTTCTTTGGCACCACAACCATGTTCGCGATCCAATCTGGGTATTTCGCTTGTCTTATGATTCCTGAGTCCAACATCTTCTGAAGCTCTGCCTCTATCTGTGCGTGATATGTAGTGGCTATCTTTCGTATTCGCTGTCTCACAGGCTTTATTGCTGGGTTTATATCAAGTTTATGACATGCAATAAGTGGATCGATCCCTGGCATTTCATCCATGCTCCATACAAACACGTCTCGATATTATCGCATTAAGGTTATCAACATCTTTTCTTCTTCCATCCCCATTTTCGTTCCAATCTTCACCATCTTTGGCTCTTCGTCAGTTCCTAAATTTATTGGCCCTAGTGGCCGAGTTATAGTCTCGGGAGGGTTTACTAGAGATATACCCACAAAACCTTTACTCCAGACCCTAGCTATCTACGCAGAACCTTGGAATGCACTAAAGAACCTCCTTGGTTGGCATACTTATTTATTACGGGAGGAAGTACCCTGATGCGAAATTCCAATTGTTGTATACGAGTTTGCACTCAAGCATACTAAAATTCTTATATAAGTGACAGAGCTCTACTCAGATAGTCGCACTATGGACATCAATATTCGGAATCAAACAAATCACATGAATAGATTAAGAAGATGGATATAGAAATAGATGGTTGCGAATGGACTTCAATGCCAAGATGAACCTATGACCTAGTGGATTGAGATACTGGTCTGGACTAATATCAACACAACTGGAATATACAAGGGAACCAGTGGTCGACAATCCGAAATCTACATCAACACAGCTGGCATATACAAGGGAACCAGTGGTCGACTTTATAATAAACCTTTATTTATTTTTATTTTTATTTTTTTAACGACATGATTAGATCTTTTGGATCCAAGCGCATGCTTCTTGTCAGCAGATTACATGGTAATTCCCGTGGATCCTGCGTTCCACGCTTGTTTAGGAGACGGAGACAGGGAGAACACACACATATTGCTATCCAAGTGTTAATATTTATTCCGATTGGTCTAATTGGCCTGGTCTTTTTTTTTTTTTAGTAACTCAATCACCCTATTTCAACCCAGCAGACATCAACATAAAAATTTGCAAAAACAAAAACAGAAGTAATAAGATGATTTTGAGATACGGTGAAACTATCATGTTATTTCTCACACTTGAGCTCCGTGCTTTTATGAATAGACTCTATATAGATGTTTCCATCCACTCAGATTGGTCCCTCAACTCCTTAAACCAAAATGCTTCCATCCACTTAGATTGGTTAGTGCCATCCTTAATAGGCATAAATTTCTAGGCTCTGGAGTTTATTAATGCAACTAAAAAGTTTCTCCCATACCCCCAAACTTAAACCTAACATTGTCCTCAATGTTCTAAAGATGAAATTAAAAGCATGAACAAGGAGAAACTGTTACCATTTGAAGAAAAAGAGTTAAGGAAAGATATTACCGTGTTGCATGAGAATGGGTTACCTCCCAAGAAGTGCTAAGTTTAAAGTCTTCAGCCAGACTAAGAAGGGATTAGTCACCTCGAATCATATAGAAATAGTCGAAATAATTGTGGGTTATCAGAACCAAATAAAGCTATCACAAATAAAAGGAATCTGCAACAAGCCAAGAAAATGAACATGTAATGCATACCCTTATCTAGTTTCCTATTTAAGACAACTACATCTAGTTGTGGTTCAGGTTCAGGCTCTATGAAAGGATCTATATAAAATATTTTCATGGGTTGGATTTCCTCATAGCTAAGATCCAAAAGTTCAGGTTTAAGAGTCTGGAAAAACTCAACTAAAAACTTAGAAGCACACAATAATAACCTGAATAATTGAGGATTCCTAAAGTCAATCAGATTTGACTTACAAAGTTGACCACAATGAAAGTGATGGTCATTCTTGATCAAATGTGTCAATTCTAATCTCTTAAAGTACTTAGGTGTAGTCTCAAAACTAAATAACTGACACATTTTAAACTCATACATTCCCACAATTGGTAGAAAAGTTTTTTGTGGGAAAACAAAATCGATCTGGGTATCATAGCCTGGGTAAACCACATCAGCCAGAGGATGGGTTTCTATCAACTGAACTTCCTTATGGACATCACTAGGTTCAGGAAAACATGTTTGAAGATAATCTTTTAAAATGGTTGAGGCACATATGTCAAGTCCCAAATGAGGGACCTTTCTAAGAGTGAAAGCACATGGAGAATGATAATCACCCCCAAACTTAGAGTTTTCAGTGTCTCTAGATAGACTAGTCACAACCTCCCTAATTTCTAGGTCATCATATTCCTGAAAATGGTCAATTGATTCTTCTAAGTCAGGTTAATCCTCACTCATCTCTACGAGTTCATGTTCTTTGTCTAAGTCTATTGTTTCTAAATCCTTGGACTCTAAAACAGTATTCTCAGAATAAATCCGTTCCCCTAAACCATCATCGGCTTCGTAAAAAGGAAATACTACTTCGTCTAAAACGAGGGTATCTCTAGTTAAATCCTCGTCCTTTTGAATAGGTGAATAATTATTAAAATTATTTGGATTTGAACTAGAAATAATATTATCATTATAAAGCTCAATTGGAGTAACAAATTCCTGATCACTATGCCTACATATTTCAGATTCTTCATCAACACTATCCTCGTCATAATCATCATTGTAACAACATGAAAATGGTCGAACCTCATCTAAACTAGTGTTTCCAATGCTAACCTCATCATCTTGATTATGCAAATAACTATCCTAATTTTCAAGGGTACTATTAGAAACATTGTATTGGAAATCAAGATTATTTCGAGCAAGTCTTTCGTTCGTCTCAGCCATTTGCTTGAGGGATTCCTCTATAGAAAATTCACTCAATGGTGCAGTTCGTCTATTCATTTCCGACACAAACCTATTTGTTTGCTCAGTTAACTGCTTAAGAGACTCTTCTAAAGATACGGAAGGATCATAAATAGGAACAGAAGGATCATAATAAGGACTAGTTTTCAACAGTTTAATTGTATTGTCCAAAGACGAGGTACTAGCACTATAATAATCCTTATTTTCTTGCTCGAACGACCGGTGTGTGTGTGGATAGTAATTGGGCTCACCATGGTATGAACCATAACCTTCAAAAGGTTGGTGTTCCCAACCACTATTTACACTATGGTCATAATATGAATAATGTCCAATTTGAAACTCAGTCGGATATTCATTGTATTTGCTATTGTAATACCGGTTCGACATTCTAACTGCAAGGGAATTCTAAACAATCACAAACAAGGCTGACTTGACCAAATCAAACCTTTAAAATCTAGTAAACAACAAGCATGATGGCTCCCTTAGATTGTTTCTAGACCAGCTTCTATCCTTCCAAGAGGAAACTAGGTATAGTTTTAGCAAACCTCTCTAGAATGATCCGAATAAAGTAAGTCGAAGAGAAGTAGGGGAAGCTCAGAGGAGCTTTGATACCCCCACCTCTTTGGAAACGCTTCCCTCGGTTACAAGGAGGCTCTAATTGACTTACAATAATCTTCCTGAACTTTGAGTTAGGCTTACAAGATACCCAATACGATCCTTTTGAACAACTTTCCTATAAGCTCGTTACCTTATCGGTCTTGTTCTAGTCAAAATTTTAAGCTTGGGTTCGCGTTCGGTATTGTTTTCCTAAGGCGGGAAAGAAGAGAACGGTGATGAAATCCGAACCCTTATCTTGTATGGCCAGGCCATGCCCTTTACTAGGAAAATAAATGGCCAGACCATGCCCTTTGCTAAAATTGTACCCAGTTGCCTCTTGGAAGAGTAGAAGCTGGTCTAGAAACAATCTAAGGGTGCCATCATGCTTGTTGTTTGCTAGATTTTATAGGTTTGATTTGGTCGAGTCAGCCTTGTTTGTGATTGTGTAGAATTCCCTTGCAATTAAGAATGTCGAACTGGTATTACAATAGCCAATACAATGAATATCCGACTGAGTTTCAAAATGGACATTATTCATATTATGACCATAGTGTAAATAGTGGTTGGGAACACCAAACTTTTGAAGGTTATGGTTCATACCATGGTGAGCCCAATTACTATCCACACACACACCGGTCTAAAACCCTAAAAACAAGTCCGCATCGGCAACGCCAAAAATTGATGTAATTTATAGATGGTGGTAAAAAGATTCGTTTCTCGAACTTGTGAAGGATTTTTTTTAGACTTAAATTAAATTAAATAACTCAAATAAAATTGTATCAAATTATAAAAAGACACCGAGACTTTGGATTCCACCATTGACCAATTAAGTGATACAATCTAATCAATATTCATGCAATTCTTGCTTTTAAAGTGATTCTAATTTATTGTCTCTAATATATTTTTGAAGTAACAATTGTAAACATCAAGCATGAAACATCAAAAGTTTTAAAACCTAGCATGTTCCATCAAAACAATTCACAACTACTCAATAAAAATCAATTTTCCAATATTAGTTCTATGCAAATAATCATGTAAAAGATTGCAAAAATAATTAAAATAGAAATATACCACTTTTCATGGAACAATGGCTTCCTCCGTTGCCTCGGCTAAGGAGTTTAGCTCCTCATATTAGAAATATGCTCAAAAGTTGATTTCATTGATCAAATAAGGTGTTTTTATTAAAAAGGATGAGCTGTAGTTACAGAAAGCTTTTTGCAAGGAAAGCAATGGTCGCTGAAAGTTTAAAGCGATTACGGTTAGAAACGATAACAGCTTCCTGTAGTTGAATATAAGACTGCTTCTACGACGGTTCGGTGTGGGTCGAAGTTCTTCGTGTTCTTCAGCAGCAGCAGCAGCAGTAGCTGGTTTCCTGCAACTTTGATTTTTCGGGTCTGTGGTGTTCTAAACTTCCCCTAACTTTCGACACCTCTTCTATATAACCCAACCAACCTATTTATATCAAAAATACCGATTAAATCACTCCAAAAACTTCCAAAATCTCTTCCTTTTTCTTCACGGCCAAGTTGCGGCAATTTCTTGTTTTAGGATTTCTACGCGTATCTGAGCTTTCCTTTTGATTCTAAACTCTTCCTTAGATAGATATCAAGCTTTGGGAAGAAAATCTTGCCTTTAGTCTCCCTGAAATTCCTAAAATAATTCATCAAAGACCCAAAACTTCCATCACCTCTATTTTGCTCTAATCCGATCTCTAGCCAATTTGGGTTCAATCCAAAGACTTTACCAGGCCTGTGTAGTCCTAAGGAGTAAACCCAATCAATTTCAGCCCTTTAATCTCCATAAAAATCGATCAAAACTCCAACCCTAAAATTCGTCCGTGAAAACCATTTTTCATGCCAAAACTTTCCTTTTAAACCGTGAAGAAGGTGTCCCCCTATCCAATCCCTGTCTGTGCTTAGAAGCTTCTTGGAAATGGGTTACCCCTTATCCAAAGTGAGAGTCCGAATAGAAAATGTCCTTCTAGGTGTCTTTAACAACTTTTCGAGCCAATTTCGCCGCAAAAGCTTATCTTTCCAAAAACACCTACAAAGGGATAAAATGCCAAAATAAGTACAAAATGGGTACTAACAATATACATAATAGAAATGAAAATAGACACATAAATGTGTTTATCAGCATCCCAAACCTTCTCCATAGTGAGACTGAGTTGGGGAAGTTTTACATCTTCGAAGGATGGTGCATTTGGCATTCGTTCTCCAAATCGATGATTTTGATAGTTTTTTCGTTGATCTCCCGAATAATTACCTCACCGATCATAATTTCTTTGCCTCGGTTCTTCATACCTTTTTGGTTTCCTTCTCCATACCTTCGGTAATCTCGGTTGATCCATTCCTCGTCTCCACTTGATAATGCCACAAGTTTATCTTGATTCACGTTTGATGGCTCACCCTTCTCGTATTTAGAACACTTTCTACTGCATTTGCTATTCGTGGTAACAATCGCGAAGTTCTTTCTTTCGAGGGGATCATAATTCCATTCGCTTCCTTCTGCTTCTCCTCCAGGGAAATGTACTCTTCCTGATACTCCCTCAGCTCGTTCATCTCTATAGTATTTCTGATTCTGAATATCTGAGTATATAAAAGATCTGTTGCAATTAGGGCATTTACGAAAGCCAGAATGAAATTCCTTTCTTCCACTCTTCCAGCAAGTTCGCTACAAACTGTCCTCCATCTCGTCACTAAACTTCGCAAACTCTCATTGGGTCGCCGTTTTAGATTGAATAATGTTTCAATTCCTGGTCTCTGCATATTATTGCTTATGTAGGTTGTTAAGAATATCCTCTGCAAGTCTCTGAACGAGGAAATGGATCCTTTCGTCAGCCCATCAAACCATACGAACGTCTCTCCAGTCAAACTTGCTGGAAAGTACTTACACATGACTGCATCATTTCGTCCACATTGCATCAACGAGAGAGTGTACTGTTTTAGATGCTGCACTGCACTTTCTGTCCCACTAAATATGCTTCCAAATGAGGGTAGTGTACACTTCGCGGGAATTCTTGCATGCAGTATTTCGTAAGTGAAGGGCGATTTTTCTGCCTTTTTTATTTCTTATGCTAATTTTACTCATCCTCCTCTTTGTGAATTATTTATCAAGGTTCTCATGTCACGCAATTCGTTCAACATCATGTGATTTATGTTTCCTTCGTCAGGTTGTCTCGCTCCATTTGGATATCTCGCTTCGTCTTTCTGTTTTGCTCTTATTTCTCTTTCTCTTCTTTCTGCCTCCCTCCTTGTTTCTTCTAAGGCTCGTCGCATATTTCTTTCTTTAATACTCTCTCGGTGGCGTCGTCTTCTTCGTTTTCTTCTTTCCTCATCTTCATCTACGTCGAGTACATCATCCCTCATGTGTAAGTGCCTTCTCGAAGAGCTTCTACTCGTCCTTGATTCAGAATCACCAGTTCTTATTCTCGAGCCATTGTTTGACCTTTCTTCTGTGAGCATACGATTTTCCAGCATTAAGTTTGCATTTTGTCTCGCAAGTCTTGTTCGCTGCTCCACCAAATCTCTCTATCTTTCTCTTTGCAGATGAAGCCTTTCCTTTAACTGCTCGATTGTCATGTTCTCCTCATCAATGTTTTCCTCTGCTCCTTCGTGAGCTTGCTCCTTTCCTTGTTCAGTCCCAGTCTCAGTTGTGTGAACTGACCCTTCTCGGTATCTATCTTCATTAGGGTTAACGTTCTGCTGTTGGAGTATACCACGTCTTTCCCCTGCAGCCAAAGTTTCTCCTATCTCCACTCTTCCTATTTGTCTTTGTTCCATTCATTTGCTCCTTCTTGTTGTTATATGCTTAGCTCTGTTTGCTACTCCCGTCATCTTTAAGCTGTAGTTGATACTTTTCGATTGAGCTTCAATGTTGCACTGAACTATTTGACTCACCAAGTTACTTATGAAATCTCGACTGATAATGAATATTTTGATAAAGTTTTGCTTTTTTTTTTTTAAGCAAGCTTCTCTTTTCCAAGTGATGAAAACCATAATCAAGTTCCCAAAAGGTTTTGTTATTTTCTAAATCTAGAGACTAAGTATAAGTGAAACCCTTAAGACTCATGAGATCAAACATTGAATAAACACTAGAGATAAAATACTTATCAAGAAATCAAACGATGACAATTCAAGACCAAACTTCCTTTTGAATCTTAGGTGAGAGTAAACTCTCAAAACCAACTCCCTGTTTCTGGATGCCAAAATATAACTGCAGGAAATCCCACAGTTACACCCGAATTAGTTCTTATGAGAATTAAGACATAATTATAAGATTTCATGCCAAAGTTCTTATTATTATTAGAAATATGATGGTGATGATGATGATACAAGAATGAAAGACAAGATGAACACTAACTTAAACTCCCTCTCTCTTAGTATGGTTTCCTGATTACAAATTACTCAACCCCTTCTCACTATCTCAAGGTTCCTATTTATAGACAAATAAGAAAGTGGAGTACAACTCATTTTTACTTCGTAGAAAGTCACACAATTCATGTGACTTCTGATTTTTACTTCGTTAATCCAGTTTTCAATAAAGTTTTTCCCTCTCTTTCGCCGATAACCCCTGCGACTTGGCGGCCCAGCTGTCATGATTTCTTTCCTAATAATTTATCTTCGTTCACAATTATCTTTTACTTCATTTCGTCATCTCTTCTTCGTTAAGTGATTCCTCGCTTGATCTTTATTTATCTCGTTTACTAGTTACTTCGGACACTTCCTTTCGGTTATCCATCTCGCGGATCTGTCTTCACAAGAGATTATTCTTACTTCGCAGATCCAATTTTCATAAGAGTATCTCTGACAACTGATTTGACCCATCATTAATGATTTGTCTCCGAAAATGGTTAAAATATCTTCTGACGAGATTCTATTCGTCGATTTCGTTTCCTCTCGTTGAACCACGTGGCGGGTAGGTTTTCCGTACCTACACTACGATTCTTAATAACAACACATCATCCTTTACCTATAAAACATATCCTTAACAACCGAGACACAGGTTATTGGTTGTAGCAGCAAGGGGACACCTAGTGGGCATAACACCTCCATAGCACATCCCGAGGGAGAAGGATCCAAAAGTCAAAGAAAGAGTCCACATAATTACCTAGGTTAGGATCAAAAAGAGTATAAAAAATCCTCGGTTAGGGTATTTATAACATTTCCACAATAAAGAAAGTTATGGAATAAATTAACCCACTTGCATTACCTCCTTTTCTTCTTCCAGAAAAGACCAATTTTGTTAAACTGAAGGCATATTCGTAACAGGTCTCATCAATTATGAAGAAAAGGTCTCAAGTTTAGTAGTACATTACTGCAACCTACATCCATAACGGTTGCACTCTTCATGAGAGGGGGATTCCCTATAGGTGCTTTTCCCATTTTTCTCGAACTGTAAATGATGCGGGGGACTGCAATCCAAGCACCTATGAACATTAAACAAACCAAAAATACATTATAAATTGACAATTCCATGAGGCTAATGAGGACTAATTAATAACACGGGCCACGAAGAAGAAGATGTTAGAGGGACAAAACGACCTGTTCATATAATCAAAAGATCAATTATGAGAGAGCCACAACACTTTGCGTGTTGGAGGCTATCATTAGCCCTTGTAGGTGTTGTGGATTTTCGGTCCCTCATTGGTTTTTTAAAGGTTGCAAGAGCTGATGACAGAGCAGCAGCAACATGAGTATTTTTAAAATACCAATAAATCATTTCCAACATTTGGCCATAATAGTTAAAGGGATCTAAACAACAAAGTTATTCGTGATACTATAAGATTAGTATTATAAGCATAAAACATAAATATGTTAAAATTTTAAATTACATGGCCAGAGAATAATTATGGCAGTATGAACATTTGTCTTTATGCTTACGCATAATAACATATATGTATGCATGCTAGCTCGATATTGTAGTTTCTATATATTACGGCAGTATATATACACTATGCCGCTTTATTAAATGAAATACTAAAGACTGACCTATGTCGAATTTCGGTGGCTTCCGGTATGTACATGTTAGTGTACACTCGTCTGGCTTTGGTGGAGAAGGTGAACTTGCCTGCGTCCGTGATAAAAGAAGTTATTCATATTCATAACTGTTTGGAGAAGTGCTAACATATCAGAACCTATACGCATTAAAATTAACGGAGACATCGTGATACCTCGAAAACAATGTTTCACGTAACTGGAGCAAAGAACAACCGAATGACTGGGGTTGGAGTATGAACTAATTGGACCATTCACCAGCTGGTGTGTAGAAGAGTTCCATAGGGCAATGTTCTTTTCGCATCCATAATACAAAAATGGGTTGCGTGGTTACTGGTTAAGGACATAGTAGCCGTATCAGATGCGACATCCAGCCAAGTTAATTTTAAAAAAGGGGAATAACACATACTTTAGAGCTTCTCCAATGGAATGTATGTGAAGATAAATTTCTAAGTCCACATAGGATAGACATTCATTTTCCCTAAATTTTTTCTCCAATCCCAACTTCTTAAATCAATGTGAAGATGGCATGGCTTAATTTTTGTTAGACATTTTCAAGGTGAATGTCTAGTTTTAGACATTTACCTTGACAATATCAAGCTATCCTAGTAAGCTTTTGCTTTACCTAAATTAATTCTAATATATTAAATAACCATTTTTAGCTCTAGTAAAATCAAAAAATTACTAAAAATAAAATGTACATTTAATCCATAAAAAATCACAAACAACACCGTTGGAGATGAACTATTTTTCCTCCCTGAACTTAAGGAAAAATTGGGATGTGACTGTCTTGTTTGTGTTTCAACCTAGAAAACACACACAACTGATGTTGTTTTTACAGTGATAAAAAAAGGTTCGTTAAAGACTTGTAGAGATTTGTTTTAGACTCAAATTTAATAAGATAGATTTCAAACAAAGTTGTTTTCAAGATTGTAGAGAAAACTGAGACAAAGGATTCCACCATTAACCAATTATCAGTGATTCAATAATAACAATAATTATGCAACTCATACATTCAATTTGATTCTTAAATATTGCCTAGACAAGTAGATTCTCAAAACAATAGATGTAAATTGAAATCATGGACCATCAAAAGACTTAACCTAAGCATGACCCATCAATTGAAATCACAACCACTTAATCAGAATCATATATTCAATTTCAGTTCAATGCAAATAATCATAAAGAATTGCAATAATTAATTTAAGTAGAATTTACCACATAATAATTTGAAAAAAGGCTTCCTCCGTCGCCTCAGCAATGGGGTTTAGCTCCTCATATTATTCACGTGCTCAAAATAAGTGTTGATAGCTCAAAGGTGTGAAAAACAAGAGAAAACTAATAAAGCAGCGAGTTTGTAACTGATATAACTGTTACAGAACTCACTGTTACAGAGCCTACTATTACAGAAGAAACCCTAACAGAAATAATTGTTGCATAACTGTTACAAATTCGAAACAAAAGGTGACGGTTTTTCTGCCTTCTTCTTCCTCTCGACTGTGTTTCTCTGCTGATGATGAACACGTCTCTGCAGCTTTAGTTTCTCTTCTAAAACTCCCCCCAAAATCTCGACTCTCCTTCTTAGACTCCCATCACTTGTATTTATACCTTGGAGAATTCTAAAATCCCGACTATAACTCTCTTTTTCCTCAAGCCACGGAAATATTTCCCTTTATCTCTGTACGCGGCAACTAAGTTATCTCGGAAC
>JAJJMB010013315.1:3236-86176 GCA_023531105.1 Papaver atlanticum | reverse complement strand
GAATCCTTCTCTCTGTTTTGTTTAATCGGAGAACATATCAAACCTTCGTCTTTTTATGTTTTCAAACCAACTACCTTCCTTGTCTCCTCAAAACAGGCCCAAACCATCTTGGTCCAATGATAATCCACGAGAAAATCTCGTCCAAATCCAAACCAGATAATAATAACGCAGGTATAACTGCAATTTCCCGCCAAATTCGTGTTTCAAATGATGAAGAAAGGTGCCCCTTATCCAAATTTTGGTTGCCTTTATCAATTTATTCGGGGGTGCTTCCAACACATTTCCGGGGTGCCTTTCACGCATATTCTTGGTGCCTTTAGTAATTCCTTTCGGGGGATGCAAATATCACTTTTCGAGCCAATTTATCCGCAAAAGCTTATTTCTCCAAAAACACCTACAAAGACATGAAAAGCCAAAATAAGTACAAAATAAGTACTAACAAAATAGACACATAAATGCATCTATCAACAACCACCATTGGAGAAGCTCTTAGATCGTAAATGGTGAGTGACTGAGTTCCCACATAAGCATGCCTGGATACCAATTAAGTGGAGCATGTGTTTTTAGCAAACTTGATTTTAAAAGTGGGTATCATCAAATTCGTATCAAGGTGGGAGATGAATGGAAGACTGCTTTCAAGACTCGAGATGGTTTGTATGAATGGATGGTTATGCCATTTGGTCTCTCAAATGCTCCAAGTACATTTATGCGAGTAATGAATCAAGCACTTCGACCGTTGATTCGGAAGTGTGTGGTTGTTTACTTTGATGACAAACTTGTTTATAGCACCAATATGGAATCTCATATATGTCACCTTCGTGAGGTTCTCATAGTTTTGCGGGCGCAACAATTTTATGCTACCTTGAAGAAGTGTGCACTCATGACCGATAAAATTTTGTTTCTCGGTTATGTGGTTAGTAAGGATGGGATTTCGGTAGATGAAGATAAAGTGGAATGCATAAGGAATTGGCCCAAGACAAAAAATTGTTTGATATTCGAAGTTTTCATGGGTTAGCTTCTTTCTATCATCGATTCATTGCAAATTTTAGTGGAATAATGGCTTCAATAGTCGAATGCATGAAGGGTGGCAAGTATTCATGGCATCAAGAAGCGGATGACGCCTTTGAATTGATGCAAATAAAGTTAAGTACATCTCCAATTTTAATATTACCAAATTTTGATAAACCATTTGAACTTCATTGTGATGTTTCTAAGTTGTGCATTGGGGCGGTTCTTAGTCGGGAAGGGAAACCGGTGGCCTTTTATAGTGAAAAGTTGAATGGGGCTAGACTTGCATATAACACTTATGATGTTGAGTTTTATGCTATTGTTCAAGCACTCAAACATTGGAGGCACTATCTTATTCACAATGAGTTTATCTTATTTTCGGACCACATGGCATTGAAGCACATCAATTCTCAAGACAAGCTTTCTACTAGGCATGGTAAATGGGCTTCTTATTTGCAACAATTTACTTTTTCCATCGAGCACAAATCGGGTGTACAAAACAAGGTAGCGGATTCCTTGAGCCGACGTACTTCTCTTCTTACACAAATGAGGGCTCGTATTTTGGGATTTGATGCTATTCGGTTGCTCTTAAGAAATGATACCTTTGTTCCTCTTATGGTTGATGAAAGCTCACTCCAAAATGGTGATTATGTTCTTTTCGATTGGTACCTTTACCGGAAAAATTGTCTTTGCATTCCGCAATCAAGCTTGAGATTGAAAATTATTAAGGAGCTTATACGATGAGGGGCATATAGGGACTACTCGTACTTGGAACTTGGTTTCAAGCTCATACTTTTGGCCAGGAATGTGAAAGGAGATTCATCGATATGTGAAGAGGTGTCATATATGTCAAGTATCTAAGGGAACGATAACTAATGCGAGTTTATACATGCCACTTCCTATTCCTTCTCGTCCATGGGAAGATTTGAGTATGGATTTCATCTTGGGATTACCCCGTACTCAAAGAGGTATGGATTCAATTTTTGTGGTGGTAGATCGTTTTTCTAAAATGTCTCATTTTATTGCATGTAAAAAGACAACGAATGCGGTCATGGTAGCTCAACTCTTTTTTAAAGAGAGTTACCGTTTACATGGTATCCCTTCTTCTATCGTATCAGATAGAGATAGTCGTTTCCTGGGGCATTTTTGGCGTACATTATGGAAGTTGGTCAAGATCGACTTATGTTTTAGCACCGCTTATCACCCTCAAACGGATGGACAAACCGAGGTGGTAAACCGTTCCCTAGGTAATCTTCTTCATTGCTTGGTTGAGGAGAATTTGAAGACATGGGACCAAGTTTTATGCAAGGCGGAATTTGCTTACAACCATGCAGTAAACCGGAGTAGTGGGTATTCACCACTTGACTTGTATTTAGTACGGATTTGAAAAGGCCAAATGCTAAGGTGGAAGACTTTGTTTCCCAACTCCACCTTATACATGAAAGCACCCGACAACATTTAGAAGCTTCGTCAAGGAAATACAAGAACAAGGTTGATCAAAGGCGCCGTGTGGTTGAGTTTGAAGTAGGAGATCTTGTTTATGCGGTTCTTACTAAAAAAACATTTTCCCGTAGGTGAATACAACAAGCTCAAGGCAAGGAAGATTGGACAACTGAAGAAAAGATTAACGACAATGTTTATAGCCTCAACTTACCAAGCTCCATTCGCACACCCGATATGTTTAACGTGAAGCATTTGGTTCCATATTGGGGTGACAACACTATGGAAGCCGATATTGGAAATTCGAGAGTGAATTTCTCTTACGTAGGAGAGGATGATGCATAGTGGTATCCCTTAAAATACCACTTCTACCCTTATTAACATTATTCTCTCTTTTGCCCCCTTTCTTTGGTTTTATTTCTTGTTCTATCCTTCATCTTTGATATATGTTCTCAAACCCTAGTTCTACTCCTCCCAAGTTTTGTTTTAAGAAAGACTAGGTTAGAATCCTTGTTTTCATCTTTCCTTCAATCTGTCTCTTTTAGTTGAGTTGATGTTAGGAGATACCTCAATAAGCTTGTAACTTCCAATTTATTTTGGGTAGAAGTTCTAAGTATTATAGAGAAGAACTTTAATGTTCGTTTCTTCCTTATTCTAGGGTAGAAGAAGCTTAAATTCAAAGGTTAGTAATTCTATTTTATGGTGTTTTGTTTCAATTTCTAATTATTATTGCAAGTAGAAGTAACACTTTACATTAGTTTCCACAATAAACTCACGGGTTTCTACAATAAACCGAACCGGGCTTCTATAATAAGCCATGTGGGTTCCACAATAAACCCACGGGTTTCTACAATAAATCGAATTTCCCCGGAATCAAATAGCTTCTGCGGTACGCACGTACACCAATTTAATGGGGTACAAACACTAAGCATCAGTCCTCTATGATCGGTAACAATGGGGAAGTACGAAAGAATTGTCGCCTGATCAACCAAGTAAGAAACTAAAGAGTTCTTTTCAAATGTTGTTACAGTAATTTCTCATGTTCTGTTGCACAAACATGAAAGAATTCGGTCAAATGCATCAAATGATGAAAACCAAGCACCCTAGCAGGTAAGATATAATAAGAATAATAGATAATATGGATATAATAACTTCAAACCCATAGCCAACGGGTAACCAAAGCTGCAGAGACATGCAAAAATGCTCTATTGATGAGATATATCATACAATATTTGTTTTACACAATGGGTTGGGGTCACGAGCCCAAAATTGTTGACACGCACCCTAGAACTAAGCGAAAAATATAAAAGAGGAAGATGAAGACTTACATCAGTTACATGTCAAACTTGTTAATCAGATCGAGCCATATTTCACTTCACTAGTTCTTCGAGTTCCTTGACCAGAAACAGGCTGCCGTTCCCAAGAAACTTGATTGGCAAACGTGTTGGTAGGGTCTTCTGCTCTTGTGTAACCTCCTGTTAACCCTCCTCCTCCTCCGCTAACCTAAAGTATGACGGTTGAATGAACATCCAATGTTAGCAAGCCATAGCGGGACAAAAAGCTTAATAAAGCAGCGCAAAGATGCTAATTTTATTCCAACTTACAGCTTCTAAACAGGCTGATAGAATTGTCATGCCTGGTAAGGCTTCCAACCCACGCTGCAGATAAAAGAATATGTAAGGATCGACCGTCTTCGAATTATCAAGGCAGTTAACTGGTAAGGATCGACCGTCTACGAATTGTCAAAGCAGTTAACTGAATGGAAAAGTAGCACAGAACCACCTTGCAGACAACGCAACTCACCAGGTGTTCAACACGTGTTCTATAAATGAACGCTCCAGAACAGAATACTGTTGACGTTACTATGAATCTGCACAATTCAAAATAAGAAATACAAATGTTACTTAAGATGTGGACAAAGTCCCAATGAGCATCTACTGACTGTTCTATATACCGAATTTATCAGGTTATTTTGTTATTGCAACAGATGCATCACACATTCAGACATACTGTACATTATACAGAAGCTTTCCAGGTAGTTCTGAGTCATATTCTCCCATGAAGCACATAGAGAGAGAGAGCAAGCGAAGACCATATGATCTTCTCCAGTTAGTTGATAGACCATGTGCAGTGCAAATAGCATTAGACTGCATTCTACAGAATGCAACTACTGGTGTCATGTTTAATTTACTATTATTCTTTTGGCATGCATTTTTTCACATTTTATTTATTCATGAACACCAAAATACATTTTAAGAACTTAGCTAGATAGAAAAAGTTGAAATCCATACATGCAGGAAAGCCAACCAAACAACGCCCACCCTCTTGTAGAATTTCCTGGACCATCTTGCCTATTTTCTGCAAAATGTAACATGCCATTAAGAGGATATGGTGCAGGGAAGTTAAAACCTGTACACTGGAAGAACAATTAACATGTAGAGCAAACAATACGGCAGCCTGTTATCCAAAATACAATGGTCAAATCATAGATTCGACTTTTCCAAGAAGGCAATACACATAAAAATGATACTTCTGAAGCTGAGCATATTGAGCATGAGTCCATGACTGAGACACAATTGCTAAGACTGACGTGACATTTAGCATGTACATTTGAGTTTCTTTTGAACTAACATATCCTTTCTTGAGAGTAGTCAAATCAAATGAATTTTGTTTATTATTTTTAATAAATCTTCACTTAGAGATTTGAATACTACAGAAAGTAACTACATGCACAAACATATAAAAGAACTTACCACACATCTTTGTAAGAATGAAGTCAATGGGCTCATACCCTTCCACTGGAATAGTGATGTTAACTTCATATGGAGTATCACGGGATTTCTCGCCTGCAAAATTCATAACTTAGAGATTCTAGGTGATACTTATTAAGGAAACACACACACATGCAAACATGTGTACATGAACATATTTTTAAAAGCTCATACATCTCCAGTCCAAAACCAACATGGTAGGTGACAGTGTTGTGGGTGGGCTCCCATCTGCAGCTGAACCTAACAATTTAACCTCAAGGCCTTCGTCTGGGTTAACCTGTCATAAGAAACAAATAAAGAAAATAACTAATTACAATAGTTCAAGGACGTCAACTAAATACCATCCAACCTTGGACAGAAAAAGGGTAAGAAATTACCTTTACAATGGGTTTCCCCACCAATCTTGAAACAGCGGAAATAGCAGTCATATAGAGAGATACGTGTGTCTGATCAGTTCCAAAACTGCAGATTTGGGCACTTCATAAGTACAAATGATTTTTCACATGATGAAGCTAATGACGTACTTCCATTTTAATGGTCCCTTGGCTCAAATTCTGAAGCTAAAGATGCAGACTGGCAATACTTGACCTAGTGTCTAACAAAACTCGGTGAGTTTACACAATCATTTGGAAAGAGAATTAAAATTCCAGATCTCTTTGATTTCTGTATAAGGGAATGTTTCACTTCTATCAACCTAAAAGGTGTGACTGATATTTTCAAACGAGGTTGTATGTATGACACCAAACTCACTATTCTTATCCGGTATCAACATGAAAAGAGTTCTGGATTTGTTGTTCCATAGAAGAGCGTATAATATTAAAAGTGTTAAATCGAGCTGATCAAAGGAGCACTAAGACAGATTAAACCTGAACTCTCGGTGAATCTTTTCAAAACCCAGCTGAGTCATTCCATTGTAAACCTAAAAATGAAAGGAAACAAACTTTAACAGATGCTCTACCGCTTATTTGAAACCTGATCAAATAAACAAAAGTGAAATATATCTTACAACTTCCCACGATCGAGGGTGGAAACCAACAGTAAAACCCGCAAAAACACGGGGACCTTGTCTCATGCATGGAATTGCAAGCTCAGCAATAACCCTGGATTCAAGGTTAGAAATATGAGTACAAGCATATAATGTGATAACATTACTAGTTGGTTAACATGAAAAGAAATGACTAACAACTGGAGCATCATTTGATATTTATTTATCGAGCAATCTATTTGCCGTCTTATTAAACTTTTTAATTGACAAGCTTCGCCACCGTGTCTAAATCCGATGAAGTTGCAAAGAGAAGAAAGAAATAAAGCTACATATAGGGATGCTTCCTGAAGGCAGTATTCATAGGGAAACAAGTACATAGAAAGCAAAGCCAATACTGAGGCATTGTGATCTAACTGTGTAAACAAAAACTTATGATCCAAGAAGAAGAAAAAACCAGAAATGGCTAGACATAAATTTACTGTATATGATTCATCAATCAGAGGATAAGGAAAGAACGATGAAAACCAAGGATCAGAACGATGAAAATCAAGGATCGGGAGAACACCTGCACGACGAATCAAAAGATACACCACATACACAGCCAAGGTCACCTGATACAAGCAGCCGTAACAAAATAAGAACAACGAGAATATAATAATGGGAGCCTTTTGGAACATGAATTCACTTCCAGGATTACTGACCATCATCATAATATCCTTGCTCATCTTACAGAAGACGACTATGTGTATAACAGGTTAAAAGAAATGCGAAAAAGATTTCATATAATGGAACAAAGAAACACCAACATGCAACATTGTTCAGACTTTTTCTTTCCAACAAAAATATTTGACATTTCATTGATCAAATTTTGTTTACAAAGGGGAAGGATAAGTACTGCCCACAGAAACAAAGGGGCCACCTTACATAGTAACTCCAAAAGGAAGGGATGCATACCTTTACATGCTTCATTCAAACAATTTCCACATCTGATATTTACCTGAAATGGCATAAAAATACTGTTACGAGCAATAAATATGCAAGGAGATACTCATATGGTTCATTAGTTTTCAACCAGGCAGATAAGGAAAGATCCATGACCTGAGCTGTGCGACCCATCTTATCAAAGCTCGTTTCACAATTCGTAAGATCTCCCTTGTAGAATCCCTGCATTGCCAATAATTGAATAAGTATAGTTCATTAAAGAGTCCAAGATCCATAAAAAGCTTTGAAGTCGATATAGTCTGAGCTCATCTAGAGATAAAGCCAAAACTGTTCAACCAAGGGTGGATGTTCAGTTTACAGAAACTTATAATTCCAAAATGGGCGGTGGGACAATCATCTGACGTTCATAAAGGGCAGCACTGGTGTAGTGATTTTCATGTAGATCATGACTGGCTTGCGAAAATTTGAAGAGCTACTCTATTTCATAATATCCTTACAAGAAACAGAAAAACATGGATATTGAGATTGATTGCAGGTCTATAAAGGAAACTTCAGCGAGGTTGCTCTAAAGTGAGAAGTCAAGTTTTCCATCTCTTGTTGATAAGCCGCAACCAGCGAGTGGGCTAAAACAACACTATGGCTAATTATTAAATTTCCAGGGTGGGGGGTGGAGGGGGTGGTATTAATAAAAAAAAAAAATCATAAAACACACATAAAATAAAAATGATTTTTGGGGAATTTTTAGAGATTTGGGGGTGGCTGGAGCATCCCCCAGCCACCCCTCAGTTCCGTCACTGGCCGCAACACGAGCAATTAACACATACAGAAACAATACAGCATTGAAATCCTTATCACTTCCAACAATCATACAACATGATAATATTGTTTAGAATTTAGAACAAAAGAAGACATACTTGTACAAAGTTGAAATCCGCAGAACCAGCTACAAAATCGTCGGAAGCATAGAAGCGACCAAAATCAACATATCCCTGCAAAAAAAGAAAAGAAATGGGATAGCGCCACTAAGAGGAATATAAGATATCACGATATATTTGTCCATCATAGGCATAATAATAAGTGGTTTCCGGTTCTCCCGAAGGTAAAAGAATTAATCTTCTCAACATCTCAAATACGAGAATTGTAGACCGCAGTCACTTTCTATGAATTCTGGTAACAAGGATGCATAGTTCTTTCCATATTTCAAAGCTTCATATGTCCTTGGAACAGTTCCACATGAACGTTAAGAAGAAACATAAATCTACTAGAAAGACCCAAATAGTTAACCAAGTGCCATATGAATTACCGTCTGCGATCTACTCTCCACATCTTTGCAGAACCGAATAACTATGTCAGTATCCTGCATGAACAGAACATCATGATCTTAAATGTCCAGGTAAGCCAGATACAGAAAGAAAATGCATACTGCGCCGGGTATTAAGTAATTCAAGGAATATGATTTTAGTTACCTTCCCATCATATTCAAAAGGATGACCAACCCAGCTAGTCTGAAGTAAAGCTTAGAAGCAAACAATTTCAAAGCAACCCACACTTGAATCTCAAAAATAAAGTCCTAAAACTTGAATGAGAAATTTAGTGTAACAGGCTACCAGATGATTAGTTTTTTTGTTTTTTTTTGTTATTAAAAGGAAATTCATTGAAAGGAATTAAGTCTTACAATAGTCGTTTTTAACCAGAGAAGATATAAACTCTGGAAAATTATCTAAAAAAAGAAAATTGGTTGCTTCCTGTCTAGCTTTTTGTGCTAGCTCATGAGCTACATTATTACCAAGTCTGTTTATAGACTTGCAGAACCAGAAATTACTACTACTAAACTTGTTTTTAATATATTGAATAACATTTTGATTGTACCAAGTCTGTTTATAGATGATTAGTTAGTATATACCATACTGGCTTATACTGGTGAATTTTTGCATTGAGTAGACGTGTAAGAAAAACTCCTGGACTCATCCGTAGCAATCAAATTGCTGCGTAATGCAATATAGACTAAGTCGTATTATCAATTTGTCATAACAGACTGTTAAGCTACTACGGTGAGAAAATTAAATAATTGGCACTCAAAATCGCAATGTAAAATAATATAGGATACAAAGTCATAAACATGACTGGTATTATCAAGCACGTAACAGTTAGATTTCGGTACAACAACCGCTGCAGCTCCATGTATCTGTAACAGGACAGCTGACAAGAAAACAGAAAAAACCCACAAAGTCATTAAAATCAATGAATATTAAACAGCATTAGAGTTTTTTATGAAATTTTTGAATACTCACAGATAAGTAGGGTTATGAAGGTGATAAAATTCAAGCTCATCATAGTGTTCCTTTTCCTGCTCATTATCTCCGCCATTTTTATATTAATCTGACATGACAACGAGCAATAACTGCAACACACGAATACTTGTTGAAAATTTTAAGAAGTCAAAAGGAATCAAATCAAGATAAGTTCCAGAAATAGAGAACCAACCTGTGAAATGCTGTAAAAGGAGGAGGTTCGGTTTAGCTCGGAGAAACTATACGAAGCCTGATTCTCTCAGATTCAATTTGATGATGGCTGATTTGTCAATTTACGAAAGTAGCCCCTTCTTTTTTCTGTAGAATACTGAGTGGAACAAGCGGAGGAAAGAAAGGTGGGCCCATCTTTAGTTTTGAGGGGTTTTTTTTGTTGTATTTTTAGGGATATTTTTTTTTTGACCCTGGGTTCCAATTTTGTGACCAGTGTTGCATTTCGGTCCCAAAAAGTTTCTTGGAGTCCCAGGATCGTCATTGATCATGTTGACCGTTACCAAAATAAGTTTAATCTTTAAAAAAAGAAAAAAAAATTCTATTTAGTTAACACCATTGTTGATGGGGTAAATGTGAGAAGGAGGAATTAGCCATAATCATAGAAAGTACTCCCAAGATGTAGAGGGGTTTATGGAAAGTAGTGGTGGATTAATTGTCCTCTAAGTATGTCTTCTTTCCCATTTTATAATAAACTTCTCTTCCCTTTCTTATGGATAAGTGCCCATAAGATTAATATATTACTAAACTACCATTTCCCTCTCCTTCAAGTTTAAAACAAACCCTAAGAGGCTTCCCTTTCCTTCTTGGGCCAAAGCCCAACCAGTCTAATATCCTCTTTCATGGGCTAGGACTATCCCTGCCTTGTGGGTTAGGCCTAGTCCCCTATTCTCTCTACCCTAAAAGGGACCCTTAATAGGTTAAGAGGCTGTCTATTTTAGGATTAGTTATTTTTATGTATCAACATTAGTCCCCTGACTATTTGACTGGTCAAAGAGCATGTCAACAGTCACATGTTGATATGACAGCTTGATAATTGCGGTTAGTGGATTTGAGCGGTTTGGATCCACGACTCTTGAAATGCTGCAGTTACTTACTTATCCAGTAATTGCTCTTTATTTACCCCTCTATAAATAGAGGAGACCTCGCCCTTCATTCCTCATCTGTCCTACTGCGTTTCTTCTCTTTCTTCTCCATCCTTGTCACTCGTCATAGCTGACGAATCGCCTGATCGTATTTTACCCCTAGATCGGAACCTTATACACTCGATGAGATAAGGAACAGTCGTCGACTTAAAGATCTTTTGCGGCCACCTGCAGCGGAGGATGGTTCGACTCTATTTCCAACGGATGATAACTGGATCTCGCGCATGCTAAACCCTCATCCGTTTCCTCCCTCTTCATCCGAGGGTTGGCTGATTCGCCCACAAGCGGATGTGCCTCCAATAGCCGCTTCAGAAGAGATGCCTCGCTTGACAGTTCATAGAGGAGATTACACTTTTCCTTCGATCAACCTTCGTTCGTCCGCCGAGTCCCCTGCCGCCTGGGATCCATGGGTGGATTATATCTTCTCCAACCCCGACCATAAAAAGAACTATGCAGTCTCTAGGCATAGAGGCCGCCATAAACGCTTCGAAGTTTAGGTATGTCCGACGGGATCATGATAACTTGATTCGATTGTGCGCGCGCTAGGGAATCGATCCTCATACGTTTTTATTCTCTTGAGGTGAGGCGACTCCTATCTTGGAAGATGTGGTTACACTTACTGGGTTACCCGTTCACGGTGAAGCAAGTTTCGATGGGTGTTGTACTTTTAAAGCTTTGAATCCGAGTGATAAAGCCCTTCGCGACCACTTAATTTTGGCCAAGACGAATTCCATAACGTTCCATCCTTCAGGTGAAATCAAAGCTGAAGTTCCAGTCGAAGAGGAGGATTTAGGAGGCAAGAGGAAGGGCGAAGCCGCTATGACTACTGCGTCTAGCCCTTCAGTCAATGTTTCGTCTTCTCCCAAGCTTATGGCATCCGCCATCAAGGCTCATTCACGGTCAGTTGCTGAAGAATCTGACAACGTGCAGGAAGTGGAGGCAGTAAAGGGTAATCAAAAATACAAGTCCGGGCAACGTCGCGCTTCATATTCTTGTTGGATCAAGTATTGGGTTCCCATGCTTTCCAGCGAACGTACTGGCGTGCCTCCTCGTGAAGGGGAATCAGATCGAGCGGAACTAGCAGCTTTTCTTCTCTTTTGGTTATGTCATGACGTGTTTGAGCATAGTCCCCTTGACACTATCAAGAATGAGCTTATTCCTATGGCAGTGTTGATGTCTCGCGGCGTGTCATTTCCGCTGGCTCCCATGTTCCTGGGCGGCCTGTATCACCATTTGGATCTGTTGGCGCGAGACATTCGTCGCGTGGATGGATCTCATGAGGTAGAAACTTTCTTTCCTGCCAACTTTATCCAGGCGTGGGCTTGGGAATACTTTCCTTTATACATGCCCCCTCAGCTGAATCCTCTCGCGGCAAGAGGAAACTACACAAGAGGATGGTTCCAAGCGGCTGGTAAGAGTATCTCAGTCTCATCCTCGGATGGCTCTTTATCACAAAAACGGTTTTCCTGCTAAAACCAAACTCAACGATTACATGGACAAGGGTGGTGAGTTCAACCCCGTCTCCTACCAGGATGGTCGTACTGGTTCTCTTCATTATAACTTTGTTATTGGGTCTCAACGACAGATGTCCTCCACAGATGTGCCTTCATCTGAGGATTTTGATATTATTGTTTATACTTTGCCAGGTCGCCTCCCCGGGTTTCATGGCGGAAAGTTTACATCTGAGGCGTACAATACCATCCGTGTTGCTCGTCATCTTGGTTTCAATCAGGGAGTCCCATATAATCCTCCTACTCCTTCTTTGTCTGATGAACTGGAGATCCGGAAGAGTTTCAATCGTTTTGTCTTTAAAGAGGGCCTTCGAATGAGTGATCGAAAATGTCACTTTGATTTCTTCCATCCTTTATCGCAGCGGAAAATGGGCGTCGCTAACGAATGGCGTGTGCACCGTGATGGTATTAATAGGAATGTGCTAAACCTTCTCCTCAAGGATCCGCGTTCTCCTCTGGCTCTGACTAGGGAAGATTTCAAGGAGCTGCATGCGTTGGCTCGTGTGAAGCTAAAGGATGAGATCGCCAAACAATATAAACTTTCTTCGAGTAACAAGGGTCGTCCTCTTCAACCGCTTTTCACCATTTGGGATCCTCTTCCAGGTGAGGAATCTCCCCCAAAGGATAAGGAAGGCGGATCTTTACCTCCTTTAACCGGTTCTAAAAAGAGAAGGCGTCCTCCGGCGGTGAAACCATTGGAGATTCATCTTTCCAAATCCCCTCATACTAAGGAATTCTCTCTTCCTTCTCCTTTTTGCTTCTAGTCGAGTTTTTCCTTAGTCTATTTTATATTGGTTTGTGTCATGTTCTTTTAGAGCTCCCCACCTATTGGCTGGAAACATAGGAGTCTTTTTATTGAAGAATATATTAATCTACCCCATCATGAGTGGAGGGCTGATCGGCTGGCTAAAAACATGAAACGAGACGCTGGTGTGCTACCTATTCCACGGTTACCTTCCACTCGCTCTGCTAATACTTCCCCTACGTTTTCTCCGCAGGCTCCAAAAATGGGGTCGCCTTTCTCTAGTTCGTTTATTGAACGTGTTGAACGTCAGCTAGGACGATCCGTCAGTAAAAGTGGTCCTAAAGTGATTTATCCTCGCATGACTCTGCATTCTACCCATCCTCTAATTGTGAAGACGGTTCCGGATCCTAATCATCCCCTTCACACTCCTTCCGACATGCTAGGCACGGTGAGCGAGTCTGGATCAGACCGCTCTGTTCATGACTATTCTCAGGATGGTAGTGAGGCTAAAGGTGGCGCCGAGAATCAGAGCTCCTCTTTTTCCAAGTCTCGTGAGTATTCCATACTGCCCTTTGTTGGATTTGACATTGACACGTGCCGGCCAAAATATTCTATTGTAATTATTAAATGCGCCTTGTGATCTATATATATACTTCCCCATTCTTTATGTTTTCTGATATTTTATTTCCTCCTTTCTCTTTCTCTTTTGTTTCTCATTAGGTCATCCGGAGCCAACTACGTCGAGCTCTTCTTCTTCTTCACATCGATCGGTTCATTCTCCTGCTAACCTTCATTCTACTTCGAATCTGGTATGTATGCGCGTCATTTATCATTATCATTATTTCATTATACTTTTTAGAATGTTTGTTTATTCCTTCTCCCCTTTCTAGAACATGGGAAAACGTGAAAGTGTAAATGGTAAAGGAAGCGGCTCAAACTTGCAGGACAAGGGCAGCGAGTCCGGAAGAGCTAACGAAAAGCGGAAAAAGTCTTCTAAGATAACTCCTAAAGTCTCGCGTGGTGTGGATGCTGACGCTAAACTAATGGCTACTCCGGAAGATCCTCAGTTCTGATACCCTCGTGTCATCAAGGCGGAGGACGCCGGTGTTGACGGCCGTTTCGAGCTAGTGCACGGATTCTGGGTTTCTTCAGCCAAGGCTGCTAATTATCGACGCATAGTGGAGAAATTTGGTCACATGTGCGTTCATGAAGGGATGCTTGCTAGTACTTTGGTTGTGACCAATGAGGATTTGTTGGATATAGCGGATAGCCTTGCTCATGCGGAGGAAACTTCTATCGATCTGGATATGCTGAAGAGGTGGGACAACCTTATTCAGACGTATCTGCTTCTACAATTTCCGATTCAGTGGATGAAGGATTTGTTGGACGTGGCGAGGACAATCCACAATGCACGTCATGTGCTGCCCCGCGAGATTGAAGAGCTAGATCGAGAATACAGGCGGCTGCTCAATATTTCTGATATCAAGAAAGAGACGTATGAGCGGTTGATGGCGGACGTTGGACGAGCTACCGCAGAGTTAAGGGCTGCCCGGACTGCTGCTGAGGAAGTTAATGCGCGTCTTGTCAAGAAGAGAGCGGAGCTAGCTTCTCTGGATATTAATTAAATTTTAGTTATTTTATGAGTGGGTATTTTGAACAATAATTTGTTTTGTTTTCGTTTGGTTCGGTTTGGACATAAACTTTTGACGGTTGGGTTTTATTTATTACTCGGTTTGTGAGACATTTTATTACCTGGTTGTCTGCATTTATTATTGTTTGTTATTATGATTGAGCAGTAGTCAATGTGATTTTAGCATTTTATTTCTATAAATAGGAGTAGAAAGGGTGCTTTAGTTAACATCTTTCATTTTTTATTTAGTATTTTTGCTGTGAATTATGATTGTTGCATATGGCTCGCCATTTACATGGTTAAGTTTTGGCATTGGCTCCTGTGCCAATATTGGTCACTCATTCTGAGAAAGATTATGAACTAACTCGCTTGCTATTGGTAAAGGCTGAAGTGGGGATGCTTAGAGAAATCCATACGACGAACAGAGAAGCTACCCGTGCGTAATTTGATGAACAATATGAGACATATTTAATGGCTCAGAAGATGCGGGCCTCCGGACGAGTGACTCTAGAAGTGCAGCGCGCGTTAGACGATACTCTTTCCACTCGGAGTAAGGCTGAACGATTATTCCAAGATTCAATAATTATGATGACTGATATTGATCGGGCGATAGATGACTGCCGCGCGTTTATCCCTTAGCAAGCAGGTTCTAGCCTACATGGGTGTGTTTTAACTTTATGTGCTGTATCCGCCCTTGTTCATCCTACCGATAAGAAGGCGGAATTGGCTCGTTTATTGGTGTTGAAAGATGAAGTGGGGATGTTACAAACTCATCGATTGATCGCTTTGGATAGGGCGCGCAAAGCTTTGTAGGATCATGAAGAAACGCTTGGTATGGTGCGGGAAGCCCGTGCTTCTGATGATATTATGCACAAGGTTCATCAGGTGCTTGAGGAAGTGCGGGGTGCTTATACTGCATCTACTACTCAGTATGGTGAAGTGCTTTTAATGATGCGGGATTTGGATTAGGATATTGCGCATTGCCATTCGTTTATAGCTGAGCGTTCGTAAGAGGATTACCATCATCATCACCTTTTTTTTTGGGAATTTGTAAATACTTTCTCGGGTGTTGTGTTATTTGTTTATATATAAGAATCATTTTGGTTTACCAGAGTAAATAATTCTTAAGCATTTGTATTCTTGTTTCGTGGCTAACCGTGTGAGATTAGTTTTGGAGGTAAGGTACCTAAATCATCTTTTAAAAGTAATGTGTCTTGCGCGCGATGTGTTTAATATCGAGAATTCTTGCTGGCATGAACGGTTAATGGCTGCAGACCATCGTGTGATGAAAATTCAGAGTGAAGGCGGACTACCTGATATGACTCTACTTGAGTATAGTGGTTATTGTTGTGAACAACATTTGATTACTCATTTTCAGGATGTTGAGGCGGGTCGTTCTGTGAGATCTATTGAAACTGCTCTTACTGAAGTCCATGGGGGGCTCCGCGCGCTGTCATGATTTATTTATTTTTTTGTTTTATATATATACTGATTTGTAGTTATCAGAGAGGATGACCCAAAATTATGGAAGAATCAATCGATGCATTATCCTTGTTCCTTATGAACCAAAAAATAGAGTTATTGCAAGCCACCATTGCTGAGGATGCTCGACTTGTACGCGATTGTGAGGCTATATTTGAGGCGAGTCAGACGTAATACTTTCATGCAATGGATTTATATGTAGATCGGCTTAGCGCTTACCGGGTCGACCCTTTAGTAGAAAAGGCCATGGCCTCCGCCGAGGTGTCTGAAATATTTTCTGATGCTCGTGCCCGGATGGAGTATCGAGAGAATGAGTTAGCTATTGCGTGCGTACGATTAAGGCATGCACGTTCAGTACTGGCCTCGTTTCTTTATGTTTTAAGTATCTGATTGAACTTTTATCTATGTAAGACTTTGTTTTATCTTCGCATGTATTATCCCGAGTGTGTTCACTTATCTTGATAATGAATATATCGATCGTATTCAATCCATCTTCACATGTATTATCCCAAGTGTGTTTACTTGGAACTTTTATTAAATCTAGCTATACTCGTACTCAATGCTTTGTTCATGTTGGCCATGTTTGGGACTATTGGTGCACTTCATTGGTCATGCATGGAACCTAAGCAGACTTGAGGCTATTGGTGCACTTCATTGGTCATGCACGGAACCTAGCCAAACTCGGAGCTATTGGTGCACGTCATTGGTCATGCACAGAACCTAGTCAGACTCGGGGCTATTGGTGCACTTCATTGGTCATGCACAGAACCTAGCCAGACTCAGGGCTATTGGTGTACTTCATTGGTCATGCACAGAACCTAGCCAGACTTAGGGCTATTGGTGTACTTCATTGGTCATGCACGGAACCTAGCCACACTTGGGTCTATTGGTGCACTTCATTGGTCATGCACGGAACCTAGCCAGACTCGGGGATATTGGTGCACTTCATTGGTCATGCACATAACCCAGCCAGACTCGGGGCTATTTATCTCGGCATAAAATTAAGATGAAATACTTATATTATTGATAATCAGCCATTCGGCGTACATTTAGTTAGTATGCATAATAGGCCTTTAGTCATTTACCATTGATAGATGTATTGATCCAGATGAGCGAATCGGATGATTTCATCCGGAGTGGTAAGACTGGCCATTGCTACTCGCGCTGAAGGAATATCGATCTACGCTGGAAGTATTGCGTCCTCTCCATATACCAAGGAATACGGTGAGGCTCCAGTTGAGCTTGTTTTAGAGATGCGATATACCCATAATGCGAGTGGTAACTATTCGTGCCAACTCCTGTGGTGATCATGCACTAGTCGACTCAGTATCCTCAGCAATGTTTTATTAGTAGCTTCGGCCTGTCCATTCCCCTGAGGGTAATAGATAGTCGAAGTGTGGAATTTGATACCATACTGGTCTAACAGCTCCTTGACATTTTTGTCGACGAATGAGGTACCATTGTCCGATCGGATAATCATAGGTGCGCCGAATCGACATATGATATACTCCTTGATAAATGCCGCGATGGTAGCTCCCGAGTAATCACGCAGAGGAATGGCTTCTACCCAGTTTGTGGAGAACTCGGTTGCAGTGATGATGTACTTGTGCCGTCCTGACGAGGTTGGACTTATTTTCCCGATGATATCAAGCCCCCAACTATGAAAGGGCCATGGGGTGACGACACTATGTAGCAACGTGTGTGGCGCCCGGATTAATGGTTCATGGCTTTGACATTGCTGACATTTCTGTACATGCTCGGCTGTATCGAATTCCATTATAGGCCAGTAAAACCCGCCTTCATAAAGTTGTAAGAAGAGCTTTCGCATGCCTTGATGCTCCGCGTTGTGAGACGTGGCCATTACTACTTTCGCTTCTTCCCGTGATAAACAACGCAGCATCGCATTCCCGTAACTTCTCCTATATAGAATTCCTTCATTAATAAAAAATCTGGCAGCTTTTCGCTCGATCTTGAGCGCGTCTTGCCTACTTTGCGGCAGGCGTTTGTGTTGGATAAAATCCATATACGGTTGCCTCCAATCTTCTATCTCAGCGCTACATACTTCCGTTTGTTATGGCGGTGCTTGGCAATCTTCACAGTTATTTTGTACTACCACTGCTTGGACTGCCATATTTGGCCAGTATACGCCCATCCTCTGTAAACGGCGGTACAACAGGATTTCCCCTGTCTGTCCACAAGATTCTCTATGAACGCGGCTCAGTATCTATTATGCCTCTATTTTCCCTATGCAGCATGAGAGAGCTCCTCCGGTTGTTCGATAATATAGCGTTCCCCGTATCATAACAAATTGCTTTAGTACTTTAGTGGGTAGCAACTGTTCATCTGCATTCCTGGTTAGGTTTTCAATGTAAGTCGTTCTCCAGTCATCCTTTTATTCAAATGCTGCATCTTCCTTTCATGTACTCGTCAACATATTTTTCTTTACCACCACCGTTCCTTCATCTGCTTCATTTAGTCGCATCTTTGCTGCAAGCGTAGCCAGTGCGTCGGCATGTCGATTGGTGGACCTCCCTGTGTGCTCGATGATAGTGCTTCCTCTTTTAGCTATTAATTCCTGAACTTCCGCCCGGTAAGGGGCTAGATGTGCTTCCTTCACTTGGAACTCTCCTGATACTTGGTTTGTGACAAGTTTTGAATATCCTCTTATATCTATCGCGCCCAAATTAAGCTCTTCCACCATGGCCAGTCCTAGGATAAGCGCTTCGTATTCCGACACATTATTACTGCATTCAAAATCCAATTTGAATGCGAATGAAAACAAATCGTGCTCAGGTGTTTCGAATACTATGCCAGCTCCTCTATGGGAGCCGTATGATGATCCGTCAAAAAACATTGCCCATCGGTCCTCTACTTTTGCTTCCGCCACTTCACCTGGTATTTCTTCACTTATCTCCATCATGTCCATTCCCGGGAACGCGACTAGCAAATCTGCAAACGCCTGTCACGAACCCCTTTGGGCCGCTGATATTTCAACTCGAACTCGGACAGTTACAGCAGCCACCGAGACGTCTTTCTAGATAAAATCGGTTTTATAGCCAGGTATGCGATTGGGTTGGCAGCTGCCACCACTATAGTCTCATGAGTGAGCAAGTATGATCTTAATTTTTGCGTGGCGTATATGAGCGCCAAGCATCCTTTCTCCGCTTTTGAATATCTAAACTCCGCATCTCTGAATCCTCGACTAATATAATGAATCGGACATATCTGGTCATTTCCAAGGTATTGAGCTAGCAGGGCTCCTACTTCCAAGCTGGTGAATGATGTGTACAAATAAAGTGGCTCACCTTTGATTGGCGGTCGTAAAACTCGCGAACTGATCAGGCATTCTTTAAGTTTCTGAAAGGCCTGCTCCTGATCTACTCCCCATTCATACGGCTTGTTCTTTTTTAGCAGTGGTAGGAAAGGGATGAACCTCCGGACATATGACACCCTTCCGATAAAAGTTTGTAGTTCCTTCACATTCGCGGGTGGTGTCATAGTATTTATTGCTTCTACCTTGCTTGGATCGATCTGTATGCCTTTGTCCGTTACTACGAATCCAATGAACTTTCCGGAAGTCACACCAAAAGTGCATTTAAGATGGTTCATCTTTAGATGGTACTTCCTGCATCTGTCGAAGACACGCTTCAGATGGTCCAGATGATCTTCTCGGTCTCTAGACTTTACGATGATGTCATCTATGTAAACCTCCATTATCTGATGCATCATATCATGAAAGATAGCTACCATCGCCCGCTGATAGGTTGCGCTGGCATTTTTTAACCCGAAGGGCATCACGCCGTAATAGAAATTCCCATATGGTGTCTGGAAGGCTGTTTTATGAGCATCTTCCGCCGCCATCCTAATTTGGTTATATCCGCTAAAACCATACATAAAAGAGAACATCTCATTTTCGCATGTGTTATTCATCATCACGTCTATATTCGGCACTAGAAAGTCATCCTTAGGGCACGCTCGGTTCAAATATCGGTAGTCAACACAACATCGAACTTTTCCATTTTTATTGGTTACTGGTACGATGTTGGCTAACCACACGGGATGCTGGATCGGCCTGGTGGACTTGGATTTGAGTAATTTCTCCACTTCTCCTTTGATGGCGAGCTCTATCTTTTCCGAAAAGTTGTGACTTCTCTGCTTGACTGGTTTGTATTCGGGTGACACGCTCAAGTTATGCGCGATCAAGTTGTTATCTAAACCAGGCATCTCATCATATGTGAATGTGAACACATCTTGGTATTCACGTAGTAACTTAATCATTTGGTCTTTTTCTTCTTCTTGGAGGTACTTGCTGATACGCACGCAGCGAGGATGATCTACTGAGCCAAGATTTATTTCTTCTAATCCATCGAGAGTCGGATCAATCTTTATTTTATCCTCAGGTAGCCCTTTCATCATTTCTTCTTCCGAAACCCGTACATTTGCCTCTTCTTGTAAATTTTCCATTATCGGGGAAGTCTCCGTCATTTCCTCGTCTACTGATGACATAGCACAATGGTGTCAATTTTGAGAAACCTCCCCGGCTAATTTCTATAAGCGATAAACGTGTCCACCCTCCGGTCGCGAGAAACGTTTGAACTGATTGTCTCCATCCTCGGCTATCGCTCTCTTGTTCCCTACGGCAGGTCCCATCCATGATGGACTAAACACCGACTTAGCCTTCTCTTTTACTTGGTCATCCGGTTGAAATTCTTCCCATTTTGGAAGTGGTATCATATGCTTTGGTCATTCTTCTTGATCTAAGACGGGCTGTGTATAGAAGACTGCGTCAGCCATATAAGTTTCCTTTGGTCCTAATGGTTTGCTCGTAGATGGGATCCGGTACTGCCTCCCTCCGATGTTGGTCTTAACACATTGATGATATGTAGATGCTACTACTTTGTGATTCAGGAGCCATCCTCTTCCGAGTAACACATGAAATGTGGTATCATCCTCAAGGACGTAAAAAGGAGTAAGCGCTCTGATAGGTCTGATTTTCACCATCAGATGTACAATCCCGATTGTCGTTTGAGTTTGTCCTCCGAAACCTCTCACTGTTGTTGCGCGCATTTTTATTTCCATCCGCGAGACTCCCAACAATTCCAATGTATGTAACGAGATCATATTAAGTAAAGCTCCTCCGTCTATAAAGGCTCGCTTAAGCGGCTGTTTTTTGACGTGGGATGTTAGATATAGAGGGTGAAGGTGCTCTCCAGGGTAACATATATCTTCATCCGTAAAGACGATAGCTTCTTTAGGCAGCGTATCATATGATCTTCCGGACGCGATTGCAGTTATGGCTTTGGATGCTTCACGGATTTTGTTTTCACTGAAACATAAAGAATCAAAGAACTACTGAGCCAGAATGGTTTGGGAAAACTTACTGGCGACTCCATTTGTATCCGGGAAGACCATTGTTTCAGATGCTTCACACGTCTCCTCTCTTTCTGTATCTTCCCAAGGTCTCCAAGTTTCTCCATCAACCAGATCATGTGAAATCATCATGACTTGATGTTGAGGGAGCGGATCATTGGTAATGCTCTGGTCCCCTATCTCCAATTCGCCTCTAGCTCGCTTTCTTTGAACAATGTAACGAAAAGAATAACATTCCACGGTCGGATGATGTATTCTTCTATGATAGTGACAATATCGTTCATGCGTCTTATCCGCTGTAGTAGGTTCTACGGATACTGGTGGTAAAGTCTCTTCCTTATTTGTTACCCATTATTCCAGAAGCCCTATTATTTGTTCTTTATTACATGGTAAAGGAGGCGGCGGATTAGACCTTCCCCCATCTGTTATTCCTCCTCTTCTTCCGGATTGTCAGCGGTAAGAGCCGAAAGTAGCTCCACCCTTTCCTCTCTCATTTTGGTCATTGAAAGTAGGCGCGGATGCAGTGTTAACAAAGTGTTGCTAGCAGGTGTGTCCGACTCCTCCCCGAATGCATTGCATCCGCACAATCTGAGATCCGGGCTGCGGCCTCTTCAACTTCCACAAAGGTTTGAAATTTGAAATTTGTCAAATTTATCCAGAAAACAACATCCATTCCTCTAATACAAATTTCTACTAAGGGCTCATCCGGGATATGCTCATGGCATTCCAATATAAAATCTAGGAAACGGGTGATGTACTTGCCACCCTTTGGGTACATCTTCCCAAACCTATTGTTGTAACTTTCCTCTGAGCGGAATCGAATTTCTTTAGGAAAAGTTGCACCATGGCGGGCCATGAGCCGATACTTATCGGTTTTAAGTTATCATATCAGGTAAATGAATTATTCGTTAGTGACTTCGGGAATTCCCGCATGCAAAGGCTTTCATCCTGAGCGTAGGCATTCATTGCTGATATGAAGCGACTCACATGTTCTTATGCATTCCCCTTTCCTCTCTATGTTTTGAATTTTGGTGATGTATAATCCTCAGGATACAAGTAATAAGCAACTTCCGCGGAATATGGTGGTTCCAGTGAATCGTAGGCGTCGTGCTTTGTTACTCGGTAATTAGTCTCCAAATACTTTGCGATCGCGTCTTCCGTTATCCCTTGAATAGTATTCTTCGCACTAACTGTCCTGGAGGTCACCGTGTTCTGCTCCCTTGCTCGCTTTAGAAGACCACGTAATTCCTGTTTTTTTTATAGACGCGTCCAACTCCTTTTGCATTTAAGAAATATTCCGCTCACTCATCTCAGCAATAGTTTTCCCTTTTGACGCCTCTTCTTTCTTTTGAAGTGCTCCTATTCCTTTCACAATGGGCGTGGTAACCACCGCTCCAATCCGTACCTCTTCATCGCTTTCCCCTTGTACATCTTCCATGGTAATGTTATCCGGGTCTGGGAGAGATCCATCCACTGGTATTTCCTGACTCGCACTTGGGAGTATCATGCTGGAAAAGAGGCTAAGAACCTCACACTGTGGTCGCAATGTTGATGGGGTAAATGTGAGAAGGAGGAACTAACCCTAATCACAGAAAGTACTCCCAAGATGTAGAGGGGTTTATTGAAAGTAGTGGTGGATTAATTGTCCTCTAAGTATGCCTTCTTTCCCCTTTTATAATAAACTTCTCTTCCCTTTCTTATGGATAAGTGCCCATAAGATTAATATATTACTAAACTACCTCCCTCTCCTTCAAGTTATTAATAAACCCTAAGAGGCTTCCCTTTCCTTCTTGGGCCAAAGCCCAACCAGTCTAATATCCTCTTTCATAGGCTAGGACTATCCCAACCTTGTGGGTTAGGCCTAGTCCACTAGTCTCTCTATCCTAAAAGGGACCCTTAATAGGTTAAGGGGCTATCTATTTTAGGATTATTTATTTTCATGTACCAACAGCCATCCATCCATGTTAGCATGCGAATAACACGTTGTTGATGGTGGTTTTTGGTTCAGGGCTAAAATTGTAATGTGCCGTCATTCTGCAAAGGGACGGAGCCACTTAAAAGTGATGAGTGCCCAGGCCTCTTTACTTACACACGTATTGAGCAATTCACTATATTTATATAAAATTTATCTAGAATGGTGCATGTAGCAACAATCCCAAATATTCTATAAATTTTAACCTCTCACCTGCATTATTCATTAATGTATGCCTTATTGAGTATTTTCCTATGCTATGTTCCCCGGCTGAACTCTTAATATTGATATGACATGACAATTAGTGTTCACTCGCAGCTGAGTAGCATGAATTTCCTGAAGTATCAAGATTAAGGTCTGCATGAAAGTACTCAGTCAGAATACGCGTTGAATGCTCTCTGAGAATAAAATTAAGAATTTTGTGTCAACACACAGAATTCACCAAATTCTACCAACTTTGTGACAGCTCACAAAATTCAAATTTTAACCTAATTAATTTCCAAAAATTAGGTTTTTTGCGCCCTGCGGAATATCTCGAACCCTATTGGTCGAAACTAAACCTAGGCAAGCTATGAAATCAATCCATCATGGAGCTAGTAGGAGCAAGATTCTACTAAAAAGCAGAAAACAAAGAAATAAAGAGGAACTACGGTAAGTAAAAGCAGTAACAAAGGGAGGCGTGGCCACGCCATTTGGCCGACCGATCTATTCCAGCAGGCGCCACCCATGGCCGGTCGGCCACACTCCATGTTGCCGCTTGCCGACCCCCTTTCCCATCGACCAATCAGACCGCTTTAAATGTGCCACACGCACTTTTAATAAAGTTGGAAGTTGGTTGGTCGACACGCCTAAATTCCTTAAGGAATTTAATATAGACCGCCCATGTCAGTCTTAAAACGATCACGGCCGTACGTTTTGGCCGCTGATTTATCAAGCTTAGCCGCTCCCTAACGCGACCGGACAAGCATTATCAGGCACACCGGCGGGCCCACTAATACTTCGACCAATCGAATCCCTTCCAACTAGCCAACAGAGCCACTAACCGATTGCCCAAAGTTAGATGGCCACGCAACTTGCGAAACCCTAATTTCTATTAAGCAGCATTACATTGATGCCGCAAAACGATCTCGTCCGTCCAACTTCGCCAGCCGAATTTACCGTCCTAGAGTCAATTCCGATCGACGGACAAGGCATGGATACACGTACTAGCGGCCCGACTATAGCACTGGCCGGTCGAATAGTCTATAGCATTCCGCCAACACCAAAAACCGTTGGCCCAAAATGGGTTGGTCACACGGCTTTTAAAACCTAAATTAAATCAACGACAGCCATTAACAGCCGCAAGTCATCTCGGCCGCCCAACTTTGCCAGTCGAATCGGCCGGCCTAACTCCTATTCTAGGCGTTCAACAAGATGTGTCCATGATCACTGGCCACCTCCCTTCCATAAGGAACAATCGGCCACGCCGCGGCCTACCCATATGGCTCCTATACGATCGCCCAAAGATGGCTGGCCGCGATTCTTGTAGGAGTCTTAAATAAATTAGCGGCAACCAATAACTGTCACAAATCATCTCAGCCATCCAATTTGGCTACCATCCATCACTCTCCTATAGGGACCGACTGACCTACATTTGGCATGCATAACAAGTTCCCAGCAACTTCGTGAAAGTGGACGGTCATGCTCTTTTTAAGACACTAGGTTCCGTGACCAACAAAGACATGCTCAATATAACGATGCTTCACATGCATCGGTTATTTTGAGCTTCTTGCTTAAAAGCGATGCTTTACATGTATCGAATACATACGATATTTTATGAGTATCGGCTTCACAAATAACTTAGTTATTTAACCTAACAGCGTCACATGCTATTCTTTGCGGCAAGTCTCATGACTTGGCTCGTCACACATGACTACCCGCCACCTAGCTTGCGCGTGATTGGTCAGAATAATTAGGCAAGACCCACTCAGCAACTTGCTACATATTTTCTACAAAATACTCGAGACATCAAACATGTCATAAACTGGGGGATGTTCATCAGGGTATTGGTCTGGCGGTTTACAGCGTGCGGCGTGCAACACACCCATTATGAGAAAGTGTCAGGAAAGGCGGACAGTTAGTGGCAGCAGAGAAGTAGTGGGTGTAAACTGACTCGTCTTCCCTCATAGTAAGGCGTGGTTTTCTACATTTTCACACGACCCCACTTCTCCATCACTCAACTACTCCCACTTCCTATGAGATCAGGGTGCGTGCAACTATGACTGATATAAATAGGTTTCGACCTATTTTGACCAACAACGGAGTTTTGGTTATCAACACACTATCCAGAAGTAAACACCTAAGAACTGATAGCTTATATTCCGCAAGCCAGTTCCATATTCTGATACAAGTCATAAAATAGTCTCACCTTCAGAGTTAACCATTATGATCTAAACACCTTCTTCGCTTCCCTCCCTAAGATCAACCCTTCTCCTTAATTTTGTGACCGAAGTAAGACTGGAACGGCCATTTCTTGGTTTAGGCAAGAATTGTACAGATTGATCTCTCGAATCTAAAGTACTCCCATGCAGTGCATTTGTTTGGGGTTTAGATTCGTTTCTCGGCGGCACACCCAAATTTACCATTTCCAGCAGAATCATTTTTTACCCCAAAACAACTGGCGACCACAGTAGGAGATTAATCTCTCTGTTGCGAAGTTAATTTCTTAATTTTCATTTCAATCTTCACAATTTCAAGATGGTGGATCTTAGGTCTGGATCAGCATCAAATCCCGATGTTACTGGCGCTGACAACACCCCTGACGTCAGCATTCCTGCCAGTGACACCAATGTACGGCCTACCAGCACGATCAACGCATCTCATGGCACTACATCCTCTACCACCAACACCAGCATCGCAGGAAGCATTCCCTCCGGTGTGACACCTCCTATCACCAGAGCCAGAGCCGCAGCCGCCTTTCCCAATGTTTCTTCGAGCGTAACACCCCCAATTGTTACCAGAGCTACTGCCACTCCTCCATCAGGACGAGAGGCTGGAGGAGCCATAGGAAGGTAACCCCATATTACCATTGTTAATTTAATAGAAACACAAGAAGTTCTCGCTAAAGCTCAGACAAACATGGCTACAACTCAAAAAGAGGTACTTACTTTCCTCAAGACACTAACGGAGCGGCTACCGCAAGAGTCATGCCAACCCATGGTGGAGCCGACAAGGAGCACTTTTAACACCCCCGGTGCAAGCACTTCAACAGGACGTGCCTTTATAGATGAAGAGGCTCGCGTTGCTCTTGAACACCCATTAGAAAGGAATCAGCAATCCAATTTCGTCACACGTGAGGATCTGGAACGACTTCTCCAAAATCGAGGCAAAGAAAACCCGACGGGCATGCACTAGCACCAACCTCCTTATCCTCCTGATGCGCAAAGAGTTCCTCTTCCGAGAGGATACTCTTCTCCTCAATTTTCCTTTTATGACGGGACCGGTAATGCTGGTGAACATATCTCTCGTTTTCTGGAATCCTTAGGAGAACACGAATATAACCATGTCCTCTGCTTGAAAGAGTTTTCAAAGTCTCTTACCGTAAGGGCGTACACCTGGTACAACAACATTGCGCCAAACAACATATCCAATTGGTGTGAGATGGTTGCCGCTTTCTACAAGAAATATTTCTTCGTGTCTGAGAAAATCACTTTTTTAGACCTGGGAAGAATGTTTCAACGAAACAATGAACATCCAAATGATTTTGTTAAGAGATTCAAAATTCAGGTACTAGATTGTCATGATCCAAATATAACTGAACACCAGTTAGTGGAGTCATGCATTAACGGTATGGTGCCCATCTATCGTGCTTTACTGGAGAACCTGCGTTTCCAAACATTTTCTGAACTTCATGAAGCTGCTAAGCGTTCGGCCATAACAGCACCGACATTGTTAGAAAGGACCAGACCTGCCAGAAATGAAGATGCACACGAAACTCGAGGAAGTAGACATCTCGTTAACAGACAATATTATACTGGACCCTCTGTAAGTGTAGTGGGTGAAGGAGGAAAGAGAAAAGCTCCAGCAGCGGAAACATGCGGCACCAGTGCAACAAACGGCTTCATCCCGGAAGGCCGCGGCTAAGACTCCTGCGTAACAACAAGAAACTGGAGAGGCTGCTCCAAACTTACCGTTCTCGATCGAGGAAGTAATTGAACTCCTGGAAACATGGATTAAAGATGATGCCATCAAACTACCTCTTATCAAGCGCCCACCAACTGAGGAAGAAATGGCAAATCCCAAATATTGTCGTTACCACAGGTTCGTCAATCATCCAACCAATGAATGTAACAAATTTAAGCGCATTTTCAAAGAAAAGTTAGATGCGGGAGAACTTCAACTAGGCACCGAGGGAGTTCACAGAGACCCTCTTCCAGTCAAAAGTTGCATGCTTTCTGGGGACTCTGCCCACAAAACTGTGCAATCCATGATGGAGCGTGTATGTGAAATTCTCTATTTCTCCAAGGCGCGGTGTCAGGACATATTTGCATCTCTCAATCGTATTGTGTCAGGTAAGCGGCTGTTTTCAGTCGGAAAAGCCACTCCCAAATCCCAACCTCTCTTAGAAGATACTGCAGGTAAATGCAACTGGGGACTGCTGACCACTTCCCACCTAAAGGGTGTCGAGTTCGACAGCAGGATGATTGACATGGCATGTGACTTCAATATTGTTACTGTCAAGACTCTGAGAGCCGCAGGAATTTTAAAGCAGGAAGTTATTCACTGCCCAACTATGATCAAAAACCCAGAAGGAGAATCGAAAAATGCTTACGGGTACATTAATCTCGAAATCAAGGTAGGAGATGCTCTAACACACGGCAAATTTCATATTGTTAAAGAATACCCAAATTATGATATGGTTCTGGGGCGCTCGTGGGTGCATAACAACAAAGCAAAGCTAGGAGTATGTCCCTTGCCAGTGTCTATACCTGAAAGGATTTCCAACAAGCCATCCAAACCTGAAGATTATCTGCTGCCGTATCAACAGCTCGCCAACGTGACATAACTACCTGGAGAGAGCCCGGCGATGTTCGTCCGCAGATTCCGAACACAAGTAAGTCTTATCGAACAACCCTTTCTGCAACCAGTCACTCCTCCTTTCATCAAGGCATGGGGACTCGATCCGATCATCAACCCGGCTGTCACTAGGAGATGTGAATGGGATGCTGGGCCTTTCAAATATTTTATCAAAAGTTTAGAAGCTGTCTCAGATAACGAACCTAAGAATCAAGTAGATGTGCAACGCCCAAACCCGTTTCAAGTTGGAGATATGGTAGTGAGAGTTGCTGCTCAGCCTGCTCCGTCCGACTCCACAAAAGGGAAAGACGAGCCATACCTAGTGGCAGAAGTTATTATGGGAGATTACTGCAAGCTCATTAATGCTGACAAGCTAGAAGGCATAGTAATACACGCCCGGTGGCTCAAACCCTTCAATACCGAAGATGTCGTGCCGCCTTTTCATCCAAAATTCCTTTTAGTGTTTCCTTTAGCAATTCCCCTTTTCATGCAATATTTGTAATTCCTCCAAAATGATTGCACTGCTTGCATTCATAATTAGGGTTTCAATTTATCAGTTAATCAAAGCATCATTTCCTTTAAAATAAATTTTTTTACTCCTGAATCATCTCAAGGAAAATTCTCGAGTAAACCCAAACCCTCACAAAATCATTACCCATTGATTTGAAACCATAAAAAAAAATCAAACCATGTAAGAGATATCTCATATCTTTCAAAAAAAAAACGAAGAGGGGAATATGTAAAGGAAAAGAAAGAACAAGATCATCAAGCAGCGGCATATTCTTTCTGGAGAAAGCATCTTTCTCAGAGCAACCGGCTTCAACCTTCGCCTAACGAGATCCCTGGAAGAAGTTTTATTGTCTGCAGTTTTTCGGATTTTGGGAATCCCCTTCACGGAACCAAGAAGCAGTGAATTTGAAGTTAGCGCATGTGACATTCCCGGGTTGCAACTACTTCTTTAGAAATGGCGCGTCGAATCACATTACACGCGTTATTAATTGGAGATGAAGCCTCCTCACTTGACAAGCAATGCGTCCATGCTTCTATATACCTGGCTTTTGGATTTCTTAGTTTATGGCAACGCGCCCATGCTTCTACATACCTAGCCGGCACGCCACAAATATTCAAGAAGCATGTAGTCTGCACCGGGGATTATCAAACAAAAGAATGGGAAAGACCCATATTTTGCGATCAAGGTACTAAGCGTGGCTCTACCGTAACCCTACCGAAGAACGCTACAAGATATTGCGAAATATTCTAAGGATTTGGATTTCTTAGTCGGGAGGTTTCATTCATTCATTCAACTGAAAACATAAAACTATCAAAGCAACACGAATGAAAGATTATATTTGATGAATCCCTGGCTCCAGCCGCATGAAACAGAAAACTATTAAATGACAAAAGAGCATCCGCAAGCTACAAAAAAGATACTCATCTATAAAAGGAAATAACAAAGTGGGAAATCTAATTATCAGCATCAATACAGGGATTAACGGCGCCTTCACTGGAGTTCTCTTTGGAAGCTACTTCGACATCTCCTTCATAAGCCGCTCCTACATCCTCTCCAGAAGCCGCCTCAACATCCTCTCCAGAAGCCGCTTCAACATCTCCCTTGGAAGCTCCACCAACATCCACTTCGGAAGCCACTTTAACATCCCCTCCATAGGCCGGTACTATATGCTCTTCTGCCCCGACATCCTTTTCAGAAACTTCCCCAACAGCCTTCTGAAGATTTTGAAGATGTTCTGGTTCGTCCACGTCAGAATCGAGAATTATGATGTCGTTATGGATAGGGTAATCATGCGTATCCCCACCTGGAGGCTGCTTATGCTCAATCCTTCATCGCTTTAGCCGAGCCGTGAATCTTTCAGCCCTGGCACTCGTTAGTTGGGACGCTTCATCGCGCCTCCACTTTTCTTCCATGCTAACCGAAGCTAGGAATGCTTGAACACGCTCTCGAACGATACGCAAATGTGAGAGAGGCATACCCTGTATAGCACGACCAACTTCACGAAACGGAGGATCTATTTTAGCTAATACCTCCTCGAATGCGGAAACCCTGGGTTTATCGACTTCAAAACTCTTTTCCGGAGAATCAGAAGAATAATCATCACCAGGAGTTCCCATCAAATACTGCAGAAAAGTGTTGTGGTTATATCAACAATCGACGTAGTAAAAAAAACTATAAGAGAATATGAAGCAACACCTGGAAAGAAGATGAACGCAACTCTGTGATGATCGGTACAAAAAGAAAGACTCAAGTGCTCCCTATTATATTCTGCAAATTGGTAAGATCCGGGAAACGAAAGCACTATCTACCTGTCGTGTATAATGGATTTAGATACGGGATATCAACCGATTAGATGCTTATCTACCTAGAGACAATTGATGTATGCTAGGAGGACGATCACCGCGTGCTTGGATACTTCATTAAACGTGTCTTGCTCAAAGACCGAGCCGGCCTCTATCCTGGTAACATCTGTCTGCCTCGCCTCATAAGTTTTATCTTTATTTCTCACCATCTATTGCTTACCCCGCAACAATGTCACTGTTACGTACTAAGCAGGGGACTTAATGTTGATGGTGGTTTTCGGTTCAGGGCTAAAATTGTAAAACCATGTATTTAACGTGCCGTCATTCTGCAAAGGGACGGAGCCACTTAAAAGTGATGAGTGCCCAGGCCTCTTTACTTACACACGTATTGAGCAATTCAGTATAGTTATATGAAATTTATCTAGAATGGTGCATGTAGCAACAATCCAAAATATTCTATAAATTTTAACCTCTCGCCTGCATTATTCATTAATGTATGGCTTAATGAGTATTTTCCTATGTTATGTTCCCCGGCTGAACTCTTAATATTGATATGACATGACAATTGGTATTCACTCGCAGCTGAGTAGCATGAATTTACCGAAGTATCAAGATTAAGGTCTGCATAAAAGTACTCAGTCAGAAGACGCGCTGACTGCTCTCTGAAAATAATATTAAGAATTTTGTGTCAATACACAGAATTCACCAAATTTGACCAATTTTGTGACAGCTCGCAAAATTTAAATTTTAACCTAATTAATTCACAAAAATTAGGTTTTTTGCGCCCTGCACAATATCTTGAACCCTAATGGTCGAAACTAAACCTAGGCAAGTTAGGAAATCAATCCATCATGGAGCTAGTAGGAGCAAGATTCTACTAAAAAGCAGAAAACAAATAAATAAAGAGGAACTGCGGCAAGTAAAAGCAACAACAAAGGGAGGCGTGGCCACACCATTTGGCCCACCGATCTACTCCAGCAGGCGCCACCCGTGGCCGGTCGGCCACACTCCATGTTGCCGCTTGCCGACACCCTTTCCCATCGACCAATCAGATCGCTTTAAATGTGCCACACGCAATTTTAATAAAGTTGGAAGTTGGTTGGTCGACACGCCTAAATTCCTTAAGGAATTTAATATAGACTGCCCATGTCAGTCTTAAAACGATCACGGCCGTACGTTTTGACCGGCTGATTTATCAAGCTTAGCCGCTCCCTAACGCGACCAGACAAGCATCATCAGGCACACCGGCGGTCCCACTAATACTTCGACCAATCGAAGCCCTTCCGGCTTGCCAACAGAGCCACTAACCGATTTCCCAAAGTTAGATGGCCGCGCGACTTGTGAAACCCTAATTTCTGTTAAGCAGCATTACATTGATGCCGTAAAATGATCTCGGTCGTCCAACTTCGCCAGCCGAATTGACCGGCCTAAATTCAATTCCGATCGACGGACAAGGCATGGATACGAGCACTAGCGGCCCGACTATAGCACTGGCCGGTCGAATAGTCTATAGCATGCCGCCAACACCAAAAACCGTTTGCCCAAAATAGGTTGGCCACACGGATTTTAAAACCTAAATTAAATCAACGACAGCCATTAACTTCCGCAAATCATCTCGGCCGCCCAACTTCGCCAGTCGAATCGGCCGTCCTAACTCCAATTCTAGGCGTTCAACAAGATGTGGCCATGATCACTGGCCACCTCCCTTCCATAAGGACCAATCGGCCACGTCGCGGCCTGCCCATATGGCTCCTAAACGATCGCCCAAAGATGGCTGGCCGCGCTTCTTGTAGGAGTCTTAAATAAATTAGCAGCAACCAATAACTGCCGCAAATCATCTCAGCCATCCAATTTTGCTAGCCAATTTAACCAGTCTAGATTTAACTTGGACCGACCAATAGGATGTCAAAATGGCTACCATCCATCACTCTCCTATAGTCTCCGACCGGCCTACCTTTGGCATGCATAAATAGTTCCCAGCAACTTCCTGAAAGTGGCCGGTCAAGCTCTTTTTAAGACACTAGGTTCCGCGACCAACCAAGACATGCTCAATATAACGATGCTTCACATGCATCGGTTATTTTGAGCTGCTTGCTTAAAAGCGATGCTTTATATGTATCGAATACATACGATATTTTATGAGTATCGGTTTCACAAATAACTTAGTTATTTAACCTAACAGCGTCACATGCTATTCTTTGCGGAAAGTCTCATGACTTGGCTCATCACACATGACTACCCACCACCTAGCTTACGCGTGATTGGTCAGAATATTAGGCAAGACCCACTCAGCAACTTGCTACATATTTTCTATAAAATACTCAAGACATCAAACATGTCAAAAACTGGGGGATGTTCATCAGGGTATTGGTCTGGCGGTTTACAGCGTGCGGCGTGCAACATGCCTATTATGAGAAAGTGTCAGGAAAGGCGGATATTTAGTGGCAGTAGAGAAGTAGTGGGTGTAAACTGAGTCGTCTTCCCTCATAGTAAGGCGTGGTTTTCTATATTTTCACATGACCCCACTTCTCAATCACTCAACTACTCCCACTTCCTATGAGATCAGGGTGCGTGCAACTATGACTGATATAAGTAGGTTTCGACCTATTTTGACCAACAACAGAGTTTTGGTTATCAACACACTATCCAGAAGTAAACACCAAAGAACTGATAGCTTACATTTCGCAAGCCAGTTCCATATTATGATACAATTCATAAAATAGCCATACCTTCAGAGTTAACCATTATGATCTTAACACCTTCTTCGCTTCCCTCCCTAAGATCAACCCTTCTCCTTCATTTTGTGACCGAAGCAAGACTGGAATGACCATTTCTTGGTTTAGGTTAGAATTGTACAGATTGATCTCTCTAATCTAAGGTACTCCCATGCAGTGCATTTTTTTAGGGTTTAGATTCGTTTTTCGGCGGCACACTTAAATTTACCATTTCCAGCATGAAAAGACGAGGGTACCCAAATATAACTCAATCTAAAACTTTTCCACCTAAAAGTCCTTTTCCGAAAGGGATTGTCTATGGACTGAGTCGAGACAATACAACTAATCGGTTCACACTTCGTGTGATCGTCTATAGATACAAGATCGAGACAATACAACAACGAAGTATGTTTACTTGATAATAGGTCCGGACTTAACCAAACTCTAGGGATTGTCTATCAAGTAAAATAGGAATTAACGTTTGTGTAATTTACTTTAAATTATAATAAGCACAATTATAATTGTAGAAAATAAAAGTAAATGACACAACAAGATTTTGTTAATGAGGAAACCGCAAATGCAGAAAAACCCCGGGACCTAGTCCAGAATTGAATACTCTCAGAATTAAGCCGCTATACAAAATCAAACTAACTTCGTATAGTTGAGACCAGGCAACTAAACCTATAGTTCACCTAGTTCCTTCAGTATCCCTACGCTTCCAACTTGTAAATAAGTCACGCACTTGGAACAATTCCTTTGGTTCGTATTCCAAACAGTAAAGGAACAACAAATCTGTTCGGTAACAACTCTTTTCAACCAACGTGATATGAGTTTGAAAAAGGCTCTTCCGTTTAACCAATAAACTCCTTTGTCGGGTCCTTAGATCAATCTCTCAACAACTACCGAAGTAATTGTTAAACTATGCAATCAATATTATTAATCACAAAGAAGTGTATTGATGCCGATCTACTCAACTAATCAATCCAATCTATCAAAAAGATAAACCGATTATAGTTGGATCCCTTTCCATCCGAAACAAGTTATTGTGCACACAAAAGATTATGAACCCAAAATGTCTTCTTGTCTTCAAATCTTCTTTAATCTTCAATCAGCACCTGCACACAATCAACTTTAATCTCTTGTGATCAATCATACACAGAATGGAGTCTGTTAACGTTAGATTATCACAAGATATCTTTAGATCTACAACCAGTCTAAAGATCCCCGTCGAAACTTCGATCTAGTTTTAGTGAATCTTATATCAGAAGAGAAGATTCTCAAGCATAAACAAACTAGGTGCAATCAAAGTTCAAAAACCGTTAGTCAATTAAATCAATCGAAAACTAAAATAAACTACAATTATCTAGTTTCCCACGAATGATACTAATAGAGCTTCTCAATCCCAAAGAAGTCTTTAAACTGAGCGGCCATAAGAGATTTCTCCTAATTAGGGTACTTTCCTCTCCGATAGGCGGCTCTACCAGTAACAACAAAACTGAGGTAGTTTTGCTGGCTCTGAGGATTAGTTTGCTAAGAATGCAAACTTAAGTATTTATAGACAAGGAAGTTTGGACACCAAGGAATTTCCAAAACCGAATATTCTCAAAGATATGCAATAAACACAAAATCGGTTTTCATAACTCCTGGAAATGCACTGTCCAAATATTGACCAAAATCCCAATAGAAAAATCTATAATCAGTAAATGCACATTACTAATTATTATTTTCTAAAGATATGCATTTAATTGCTGGAGATTAAATAGCATATAAAAACTAAGAAACCTTAAATAAAAGATTCTCAATTTATTTCGATCCTGGGATTCTCCTTTAGCTTTAAGGAATATCTTTGAACAATTAATGATAAGAGTTACTGCACATGTTCAAAGTATGTCGACATCCTTACTTTGCAAGTCCTTTTTCATACTTACAATCTTGGAAACGATTTGCCACACTTCCAAACAAGTTTAGAATTGGTTCGTCTGAATTTCAAGAACTATGTGATTGATTATCCTATCAAATCACCAATCATGGGTTTCACGGTTCTACCAAAACAAGTTCGGTTCTACCTCCATGTGAGTACTATGCATAATCACACTAGTTACCAAAATTCGGTTGACTAGGTACTAGGATCGGTTCCCCATAACTTATGGTAACTACCTGTATTCGGTTGCACATGTCCATAGGATCGGTTCCCAAAAAACTACAAACTTGTTGCACATGTCCATAGGATCGGTTCCCCCATCTACTAAAAACGTGTTGCACCTCTTATAAAGATCGATTCCCTCTTGTAAATTTGTTGCACCTCTTACTAGGATCGGTTCCCCAATGGCTAGATAAAAGTTGCTATTTACAAGGCATCGATCATACCATCTTGAGTGAATACTTAAGATCGGTTTCACTAATAAAAGTCATACCAATACATAAGTCAGGCCTTGTGAATAGTTTTACCAAGATCCATAAACAAGTTTATGAGTGGTTATACTAAACACGCATATTGGTAATTCAAAATAGATTTGCAATGAATAACAATACCAATAAGCCTAGCGATTTCCATTTCGATTCACAAAACAAGTTTATGAATTTACTTCCTTTAATCGAATGTAAAACATTGTTTCCTATGATGAAATCTTCACTCATAACCATACATAATCACAATAGCATTCATATGATCATGTCGATGTCTTATATACAAAGTTTAATGGTTAAGCAATAAACCTCGTATCGTATTCCTTAATACTATGTCTAACTAGAGTATCATACACAGCTTCGCAAAGAGGAAGGATGATGTTGTCGTTGTAGCTCCATACTTCTTCACATTCTTCAAGTGTTCATGTAATACTTGTAAGTCTCATATCCTAATACTTTTAAGCTAACCTATACGAAGTTGACTCTAGTATATAATCAAGTGACTCTTTAAATGAGTTTTGATTCACTAAAATATGACAACCAAACTTGACATACCAACGCTTGGTGGGTTCAACCGAGCTATGCTCTAACAATCTCCCCCTTTGTCAATTTTAGTGGCAAAACTCTTACATCATATGGATAAACAAATTACAAAAATTCATTATACACATACGCTTGATTCCAAGTTCAACAGCACAAAACTTGCATTAAATTCAATCCTTAAATGCCGCTGTTGACATTATAATAACAAAGCTAATACCCCCCCCCCCCCCCTAAAGGTAAGATAGGTAGATTTTCAATCCGCACGTCTTTGTTATTTTTCATGTAGTTCCTCATAACTACATATCATATGAAATGTGACTCCCCCTTAGTCTATGCTTTCACTCTTTTCATTAAAATAAACGTTTTAGCACAAATGTCCTTTCCCTTAGTGATACCAACTCACAACAAGTCAATATCACTTGTTTACTCCATTTATTTCTCCCCCTTTTTGTCACAAAATGACAAAGAAACGAAAAAATAAAGGAAAAACCAAAAGAATCTTACAAATCTCACAAAGAGAATTTGGAAACCTATAAGAGTTGAGCACGAGGGTTTTACACACCATTTTAGATAACCAATATCAAAACCGAAACTACAAGTAATTTGGTTTTAACATGTTATCTAGGAAACAATTGCCCGAAGCAATTTTCCCTAATAGTTTAGCATATCAAAAATCGACTAAGCACCTTAGTTCTTTTGCTAAATCGATTGTACAAATACAATCGCTTGTTCGATAAGACCAAAATAAAGATCAGAATTAACTTTATTTCTCTCATCAGGCTCTAATTATTATCAAAAATAACTTAGACCTTTCACTTTTAAACAAGACAAATACTAGGTTAGTTAACTAGTAATTCTTGTTAAGGCATTCGGTTAGACTTGAATAACCGAAACCTTCACATTTGATAAGTCTAACTAAGATCCGAAAAACTTAGTTTCTCTTATCCGGAAATCACTTGGACTAAACAAATGATCCCGAAACACTTTTGTTAAGCCATAAATAATCCATACAAACCAAATAAATCAACTTGCATAATCATTTATCTTAACCGGAAGCAATTGAAACAAACATAGACATTATAGTACTGCAATTGCACCGAAATTTTGTAAGCCTAAACAATTGATACCAAACAATAACGAAAGATAACAATAGTTTTTCTTAACCGGAAACAATTGAATCACAAACAAACATCCATACACAAATAATGGAATCAACATCAATTGTACCGAAATTTTGTTAAACAAAAGCAATAAAGATATAAAATAAAATCATGCTTTTCTTAAACAGGAAAACAATTAACTAACAAGATTGTTACCTCACATTCCGCATCATCTTCTCCCCTTAAGATATGTCATTAAGCGTAAGTTCACTTAGAACTCTCCCCCATTGAAGTTGTCATCCTCCCGCCAAAACAAAAGAACAACAACAAAGAGCAACAATTACCAGAGAAAGGTTAAAAACCGGTTTTAACTATGCGATGCAAAAGTTGAAACCTCGAAACACATATGCGTTTATGCTAAACCAAAAGATTCAACATATTGTGACTTTTTCACATATTGTTTCTACCAGAACCCCTCATGATCCTTTGATAAAGCCTACCAACATGGGCTAGATCTTAATCCCGCTAAATCAAAAAGTCACCCAAACCATAAGGGTTCACACATTATGAGATCGAATATCAAGGTAATAAAACCGAAATCAAACATCCCATAAACATACATAGCAATAAGATAAAGCATTCAAGCACAGGCTATGTAATCAAAAACTATCACAAGAAATATTATAAAATAATAATTTTATTCATAATAATAAGATAGTTTTATTCATAAAATAGACCTAAAACAATTAATGAAAGAAATCAAAAACTACTGTCTATTTTAATTGCCTGAAGAAAGATCAATCTTCATTTGTTTGCTCATCGGAATCTTCTTCAGAGTCTTCTTCTTGTTCTCCTTTTAGAAACTCATTATTGATCGTTAAGATTCCTTCAAGGGTTTTCGGATCATTTCTATAGGCAAATGCTAACTGTTTCTGAATACAGTCAAATTGTCTCCCAAGACGTAAAATATGGAACATGAGATCTCCATTGCTATAGATTTGATCATATGATATACTAGATCCCTTTTGAGTTCTACTCATTCGGTTAATAATTCCCTGTGAGACAGACTTAGTATCTTTCTCATCTCTAAAGTTGTTCCCCATTGCACTTTCACACAGCTTGGTGATGAGACAGTGATATCCAAGATTTCTATGAAATCCTGTGGTATTGAGAGATTCAATGATTTTAATCATTTGATTGATAATTATTCCACAAATAGCAATTCGTTTTTTTCCTTCAAGAAAGTAGTATATAAATTCAGCAAATTCTCTATTCCATAGAGAAGAATCTCTCGTACAAGCAAAAAGAGTTGCCACAGCAAGTTTACCGATGCTTCAATTGTGTCTTGTATACTTCTATGAGAATATAAACAATTGAACAACTCTAGAACTAGTTTCATTTGAGTCATTTGAACTAGTTATGGTTAAGATGAATAAGGTTGATATGAAAGTGTTCATATGGCTAACTTCGGTTAACTATTGTTGAGCCAACAAGGTGTAGACGTTTAGGTACGGTTACTCATATCTAAATGAAGTCACTTTTCATTTGTGTGTAACAAGCTAATTTCGATCTAACGGTTGAAAGATATTAGCTTGAGTCTAATCGGGTTTTCATCTAACGGTGAATATTGAATGCTATGTTACCAAGGTAACTAAGATTGCAAACCCTGATTTGAAGACTATATAAGGGAGAACTCTAGCAACTGGGAAACCTAATCCCCACACCTCCTGTGTGATACTAGTTGCGACTAGAGTCGATTCTCCTTTAACCTTAGGTTTTTTCCAAAACCCTGTAGGTTAATGACTTGAAGACTTCATTGGGATTGTGAAGCCAGACCCAACTATTTTCTCTGTAGTTGCGTGTTATCATCTTGCTGCTTTCTATCGTGATTGAGTACTATATTTTCTAAGATTTGCTCAAGATTTAATCTCCGATAGGCAAGATAAAAAGTAGTCACAAACATCTTCGTCTCATCGTTTGTGATTCTACAATATCTTGTTTTGCTACTATACGATTAAGATTATTGTGAGGTGATTGATATTACTAGGCTGTTCTTCGGGAATATAAGTCCGGTGTATCAATTGGTTCATGTTCACCTTGATTTATCAAAAGACGGAACAAAACTTCTAGGTATTTCCATGGGAGACAGATTTATCTATTCAATAGACTTTTCTGTGTGAGACAGATTGGTTTATCAAGTCTTCGACTTTGGGTCGTAGCAACTCTTAGTTGTGGGTAAGAACAACTAAGGGAATCAAGTGCGTAGAATCCTGATGGGATTCATAGGCATAAGGAAAGCGACTGTACCTTAATCAGTGTGAGATTGGTTAGAGCTCAACTACATTCCAGTCCAAAGTTAACTTGGAGTAGACTAGTGTCAGTAGGGCTTAATACAGTGTGGTGTTCAAATCTGGACTAGGTCCTGGGGGTTTTATGCATTCGCGGTTTCCTCATTAACAAAGTTTCTGGTGTTTGTGTTATTTCTTTTCCGCATTATAGTTATTTATATAATTGAAATATCACAGGTTGATCGTAGTTCAATCTATTAGATAATCCAACCTTTGGTTGTTGAAATAAATTGATTGACACTTGAACATTGGTCTTTGGTACCATTCAAGTTGTTTCACATAATAATCCGGCTCGCGGATTTCTATCTGTTTGATTTGCTGATTACATTGTGAAACAGAGATACAACTCTTGGATATGTTTCCATTGATTGAGTCTGACTGTCTAGTTGATTCTCTTGTAATTATATTGGAGTTTATCCATACAGATTGCCTAAACGAAATATTGGGTGAGGTTGTTAGACCCCCGCTTGTTCAACAGTTCTAAAGATCTCGTCGATACTCTGATCTAGTTTGAGTGAATCTTATATCAGAAGAGAAGATTCTCAAGCATAAACAAACTAGGTGCAATCAAAGTTTAAACAACCGTTAGTCAATCAAATCAAATCGAAAACTAATAACACTGCAATTATCTAGTTTCCCACCAACAGTACTCAAAGAGCTTCTTGATCCCACGGAAGTATTTAAACGAGCGGTCGTAAGAGATTTCACCTAATGAGGATACTTTCCTCTCCGAATAGACGACTCCACCAGAAACAACAATAAATGAAGTTTGCCTGGCTCATAGGATAGTTTGCTAGAAATGCAAACATAGATATTTATAGACCAAGGATGTTTGGACACCAAGGAATTTCCAAAACCGAAAATATTCTCAAGATGTGCCATGAATGAAAAATTCGGTTTTCCTAATTCCAATAAATGCTTGTCCAATATTTCCAAAATCTCTCAATAGAAAATCTCCAATTAGTAAATGCACATTACTAATTTTTATTTTCTAGAGCTATGCATTAATTGCTGGTAATTAAAGCATATAAAACCAAAAATCTTAATTAAAAGATTCTTAATTTATTTCGGCACTGGATCACCTTGAGTACCAAGGAATATCTTTGAACAATAAATGATAAGAGTTATTGCTCGTGTTCAAAGTATGTTGACATCTTTTCACTGCAAATCCTTATTTCATATTTACATGGATTTGCATTCTTAGAATCGGTTATACCACACTTCCAAACAAGTTTAGAATTGGTTTGCCTGTATTCCAAGACTATTATGTGATTGATAATATCAAATCACATACATGGGTTCAATCAGTTATACCAATCACTATGATCGATTATACCTAAATATTTATTAATTGGTGTAAGCGATCCTAAGTAATCACCATGTGATGGTATGATCGATCCTTGTAATTGGTGTGACCGATCCTAGTAATTGTTGTGACCGATCATGAGTATGTGTAATCGATCCTTGTAATTGGTGTAACCGGTCCTGGTAACTGGTGTGACCGATCACAAGTAATACCATGTTTATATGGAACTGATCCTTGTAAATGGTGTAACCGATCCTAGTGACTGGTGTGACCGATCACAAATATTTCCATAATTAGGTATAACCGATCCTAGTGATTGATAGAATCGATTGAACCCATGCATGTGATTTGGTACTGATCAATCACATAGTAGTCTTGGAATATAGGTGAACCAATTCCAAACTTTTTTGGATGTATGGTATAATCGATTCCAAGAATGCAAATCCATGTAAATATGAAATAAGGATTTGCAGTGAAAAGATGTCAACATACTTTGAACACGAACAATAACTCTTATCATTTATTGTTCAAAGATATTCCTTAGTACTCAAGGAGATCTTGTGCCGAAATAAATTGAGAATCTTTTAATTAAGGTTTTTGGTTTTATATGCTTTAATTACCAACAATTAAATGCATATCTCTATAGAATAAAAATTAGTAATGTGCATTTACTAATTGGAGATTTTCTATTGAGAGATTTCGGAAATAGACAAGCATTTATTGGAATTATGAAAACCGAATTTTTCCATTCGTTGCATATCTTCGTCTTTGGAAATTCCTTGGTGTCCAAATATCCTTGATCTATAAATACCTAAGTTTGCATTTCTAGCAAACTATCCTAAGAGCCAGGTAAACTTCATTTCTTGTTGTTTCTGGTGGAGCCGTCTATTCGGAGAGGAAAGTATCCTAATTAAGTGAAATCTCTTACGACCGATCGTTTAAAGACTTCTGTGGGATAAAGAAGCTCTACGAGTACTGTTGGTGGGAAACTAGATAATTGCAGTGTAATTAGTTTTCGATTGATTTGATTGACTAACGGTTGTTGAAACTTTGATTGCACCTAGTTTGTTTATTCTTGAGAATCTTCTCTTCTGATATAAGATTCACTCAAACTAGATCGAAGTATAGATGGGATCTTTAGAACTGTTGTTAGATTTAAAGACATCTTGTGATAATCCATTGTTAACAGACTCCATTCTGTGCGTGTTTGATCACAAGAGATTCAAGTGGTGTTATGCAGGTTATTGAAGATTAAAGAAGATGAAGAAGATTTCTTATTAGTTTTCGTATCTTGTGAATTGTGTGCACAAACCTTGATCTGCTGGGATCCAACTAGAATCGGATTTATTCGATTGATTAGTTGCGTGAGATCGGCATTCTCAATATATCTCTTTGAGATCTATTTTGATTGAGTGCGAATCTATACTTGACTATTTAGGTAGTTAAAGTTAGATTGATCTAACCAGATAAAGGAGTTTATTAGATTAAACATAAGAGCCTTTGTCAACGACTCATCTATACCTTGTAGAAAGGATTGATTAGAGTGGTTACCAAACAGATTCTTCCTTTGCTGTTTGGAATACGATCCTAAGGACTTTCCTATTCACGTGTGTGACTCTAGAAGTCGAAGGTGCAGGGATACTGAGGGAACTAAGTAGCTAGGGGTAGTCTTCTTGGTCTCACCTATACGAAGTTGGTTTAGATTTTGTATAACGGCTTAATTCTGAGAGTATTCAGAACTAGACTAGGTCCCGGGGTTTTTCTGCATTTGCGGTTTCCTCGTTAACAAAATCTTGCTGTGTCAATTACTTTATTTCCGCAATTATATTTGTTTATATAATTTTAGTAAATGCACTTGTATGTTAACTAGGCACTTGATATTGATCCTATAAGGTTTCGGTTATACTATACATATTATCAAGTGAACATTTTGTTGTAGTATTGTCTCGATTTCATATCCATAGACGATCATACAAAGTGTATTGGATTTCTCCACTTGACTTTGATATTCTCTCATTGTTAGGCCAGTTCGGACTAACCCTATTTCAAGTGGACACCGTGTTGAAATATTCCTTGAGTGATTGTTACTCCAAGAGGTTTATACACGGTAGAGATTGAATAGGTTGTGATCAAACAAAAAGATTGTCGTATATTTGGGTACCCTCGTCTTTTCAGAGAGAATACATAATCTACTCGACAATATTAATACACTCTTGCCATGTAGAAAAGTTGTCTTACAACAACTTATGTAAACGGGATAAGTTTTCTTGTCTAACGTAGTTTTAGCTACATGATTTTGAAGATTGATTCTTTTCCGAAAAAGATCTTTAGGATATTAATACACATAAGTTGTGAATTTATTTTCGAATCTGGTCAAAATTATTTATTTAAGGCTGATACCTATGCTTGGTATGTGTTGAAATCCATTGGTATATGTACTCATCCTGTTTGAGAACTTATGCTAGAAGATGTATTCTCAAACCAGATCTCAAGTCAAGATTCTAAAATCCTTGAGTGAAATGGTTTCTAGTGAAACTATTAATCTTGTTGATTCCTTCAAGAAATATGGTTGTGAAGATAAAAGAAAAGAGAATGATGATGTGACATCTAATGCAGGAGTTACTAATCTCTTTGTCCAAAACAGTTTGGATGCTAAGATTGATATTCTCAATCATCGTCATATCCTCCTCAGTACTGTAAAAGCTCATCACAAACAGGTAGCATTACTAAGAACTGTTATCCGTAACCAAAGAAAGTTGATTAAACTTGGAATCGTAATAGGGGGTATGCACAGAAAAATAATCGAAAGGTTAATGCTTTAGCCTGTAAACATAATCAAGGTACTGTGTTGAATTTGGGAAATCAGCCGTGATGCTGTAGATGAAGAACCCGAAAAATTTGAGGATATTGAGGATGATCTTTGAGAAAGACTGTTCAAAGATCTAATCAAAAAATAGACATCAATTTGTTGATTTATTTCGATATTCTATATAAGGTCTATTTGAATAAAACTATTATTTATGAATGAATAAAATTATTATTTTATAATCTTTGTTTCATTATTTGATAGTTTACGATTGCATAGCCTGTGTAAATATATTTTCTTTGGGTTTTTATTAAAAAATATTCGATCTCACATGGTGATAGCCCTTATGGTTTGTGTGGCTTTTTGATTTAGCAGGATTAAGTTCTAGCCATTGTTGGTAGGCTTTATCAAAGGATCATAAGATGTTCCGATTGAAACTCATATGTGAAAAGTCACAATATTTTGATAATCAATTTATGTTTACATAAGTTAATTTAGGCTACTCATAGAGTGTTTACTTGCATTGTTTTTATGAAAAGCTTTACCGTAAATTTACAGATGAGTTGTTTTAAAACTAATCCGTGATAAATATTGATGAAATTAAATATTATTATTGGGATACATTAACTAAGTTGTAGTCTTTTTTAATGTATTGTTGTAAAGAAATAAAGTATGTCACTACGGACTATAAGGAGAGGTTGGGTCGGGACCGTAAGGCCCGGTGATACCTAGTAAATTAAAAAAAAAAAAAAAAAAAAAAAAAGGGGGTTGTAAATTGTTTATAATAACCGACAAACAAATCTTTAATTGCTTATGTTTTCACAATTGTTTTCAGATTTAAATGAAGAAACAAAAGATTGAAGAAGTATTTTTTGCGATTACAGTTGCAAGAACAACATTTGTCGCATCAATGGAATTTGCAACGATTGGGACGGGTATCGGACAAGGTCAACTTTGTCCAACTCGTATCAATCTATTAAATCGGTCCATGTGAGTGTTAGGGAACCGACCCTAACTCGTCATAAGCCCATGGGTAGAACTCAACTCCAAAACCGGTCTACAAATTGAGGGATCCCATTGACCTATAAACTACATAATTAAGTCCCATCTAAGCAATGTGGGACTAAGGTCCCAACATCCCACCATGCTTCCAGACCCAACGTCCTCGTTGGCCCACTCTATCGACACTGGCCCGGCGGTAGCCTTTTCCTTATGCCGGCTCCACTCGATTAACGGTATTCAATATGGTGGCAACTACGCCCATACACAGGTGCACCCACACCTTAATCCATCCTATATGTCACCCCTTCCGTGGAGCGGGCATGTGTCATTGTGGTTGGTCCGATACCAAAAAATGTTAGGGCACCGACCCTAACTCTTCATAGCCATGCTTCCAGACCCAACGTCGGCTCCACTCGATTAACGGTATTTAATATGGTGGCAACTACGCCCATACATAGGTGCACCCACACCTTAATCCATCCTATAGGTCACCCCTTCCGTGGAGCGGGCATGTGTCATGGTGGTTGGTCTCATACCAAAAAATGTTAGGGCACCGACCCTAACTCGTCATAGCCATACTTCCAGACCCAACGTCCTTGTTGGCCCACTCTATCGATACTGGACCGGAGGTAGCCTTTTCCTTATGGAGGATCCACTCGATTAACGGTATTCAATATGGTGGCAACTACACCCATACATGGGTGCATCCACACCTTAATCCAGCCTATAGGTCACCCCTTCCGTGGAGCGGGCATGTGTCATGGTCGTTGGTATGATACCAAAAAATGTTAGGGCACCGACCCTAACTCGTCATAAGCCCATGGGTAGAACTCAACTCTAAGAACGAAGTAAATTACACGATGGAGAAACATTGACTTCAGGGAAAAAACGCTCTCCCCTCTCTCCTCTCAACGGCTATTTTTCTTCAACCTCTGCTCAAAAAAATCTTAATGGCTAGCGAGTAATTCCTCCTACTTGGGTCCATTCCTTAGCTAGAAGGGGAAAAGGGATGGGAAGGTATTGGTGAGTGGTGAGTAGAATCATCACAACAAAGACTGAGGTGGTTTCAATTTTAAAAATCGATTTCAAAAATTCCACCTTTTATCTTTGCAAAGATTTCCCAAATTCTTCGATAGTCTTTTTAACTTTTTAATCTTCATCTCCTACTTGTTTTTCTTTAGAACTTGGTTAAAATGCTTTTAAAACATATGATCTTTGGCTGTCTTCATTGTTGAATTTCTTTAATCTGGATGTCTAATCCATCTTGCATTCATACGCCTTCCTTTTCTTGTTTTCATTATTTTCAATTCATGGAAGTTCTGCATCTATGAGGCCGAAAGAGCAGTTTTATTTTTATTTTTATTTTTATTTTATTTTTATTTTTATTTTTTTGATGAGAGAAATCTAAGAGATTGAATCCCTTTGCAACTGAAATTGGTAGATAATCCTGAGCCTAGTCTTCTTACTTTTAGAATCTATATTAGACTTGCTCCTAACTTTCTGTCTCTGTCTTTGCTTCCTCTATATTTGCTGTTTTGAAATGTCTATTTCCTCTGATTATTAGTCTTATCCAAGTGTTTTATTCGTTAGATAAGTTATAGAACCCAGTCTAACTTGATAGATTTCTTTGTGCGTATGGTTTAATCTCTTGTTCTTTTTAGATTGATGTGGGCAAACCTTTGTGGCTAATTAGGATTTAGAATTGCTTTTCCTTTTTGCTTCCTTATGACCTTTGTCTCCTCTTTGGGACCCGATATCTGAATTCAGAATTTATTTGGAAATACTATATGATTGCAAGTCATGGGGCCATAAACATCTAAATATCCAATTTCTGATCCTTCATCTCTCTCTTTAGTTCTAGTCTTTGTGCCCTGAGTTTCTTATCTCCCTGCATTCTGGTATTGATTTAGGTATCATTGTTAGTTCATTGCCTCTTTTCAGTGAGGTTTGAATAGTTCATCAATTCTCACCCTTCATATTCCTAGCAGTTATTCTTCTCATATTTTTATTCCATGAACTTGCATCTTTTAATAGTCTCCTTATAAACATGATGAATTTGATATTCCCTCCCTTAATTTGAGTTTGAAGATTCACTAGATTGATCTTAGTTATTTGATAGAATATCCCACCTTTCATTCTTGGCTTATCCTAAGAATATAAAATTTTAACCAATATAAACTGAATAGTTGTCTAGATTTATTGGAATGCACGAGTTAGATGTAGTACAATTTGAAAGTGAGCTTTCATTAGGTTTTTATTTTAAATTAAATTGGAGGAACATGCATCTGTTTCTTTAGAAAAATAAATCACAGCTTCTCTAATTTCTTTCTCTAGTAATCTAGATTTAGGGGGAGATGCACTTAAAATAGTCTTGCTCATGTTTGGGTTGATCGGCCTATATTTTGATCTATCATTAATATTGCAATTTCACTAGTAGCTTTTGGACAAATGAGACTGAGAACAAACAAACTCTTAACTTAGAACATTTAAATAGTAAATAGACAGAAATAACAAACATAAATACTAATAGCAACTTAAGCAAAGCTGAAACTATCCAAGCAAATTCTACATTTCTTCTAAGATTTTCTTTGATGGATAGACAATGTTTCTTGTCTCCTATTTCATCATGTTCTTTCATGGTTGGCCAATGGATATGAGCCCTTGAAGTTCTGCCTTCTCTGACTCCTCAAAGTTTCCTTTCCCCTTCTTCCAATTGTATCTTGCTTCCATTCTTTCAACATAGGCATACTCAAACCCTAGAGGCATTTCGCTAAATAAGATTGAAGTATCTATAGGAAGACCTTACGCCATATTAAACTGAATATCTGCTTTGTGTCTGCATCTAGCTTTCCCTTCTCTTCTTCCCTTAAATTGCAATTTGCAAGATAATTTGCATGCTCTGCATGAAGAAAATTATCAATGCCACAAAGATAACAAAAATAATAGTGTACCCGATGAAGATGATCTTCTCTGCATCACATTACTCTAGTAATGGAAACTGGTGCATTCTCCGGTACTTGTTTGTGAATACATGCCATAGTTAAAAATAAGAAGATTTTACTAGTCTTTGATGCTTGTTTTGTGAATGCTTTTGCTGATAGTTCTAGCTTGGTTTATATACTTGAATTTATCACAATTCTCTATATTTTTATGAGTCTTTGCATAAAAACATCTCCTTATATTTACTGTTTGTAAACGTACACTCTTTCTGTTATGATTCATCTTGTCTCATAATTCATGTATCCTCATTTATGTCCTATCGATTGTCAATCCTAGAGGAGCCTCCCGAAATCCCTCTGTCTTCTCTTAATTTTTGAAAAAGTGAACATAACTTTGAAGGATTATCTAGGAATAGGTTTGGGTTTCAACTTAATCTAGACTCAAACAAATAGCTATGAATAGAATTATTGTAATTAATATATTAATCTTTTCTTCTGATCAGATTTCATTAATTGCTTGACATAAACCTAGTTAAATGCAAGATAATGAGGTCTAAACATTGACTTGACAATTTCAGAGTGCTCTTCCAGAGACATGCATGTTATATCCTTTCAATTATCTTTTCTTGCATTTTTGGCAAGTTTTTAAAGTAACACAGGACTTTATTCTTTTCTAGGACCTAATTTTATATTATCTTAGAAAACACAGGTAACACTTAACAATACATCTTTCTCCATTTTTCAGTCGCCTAATTGATCTAATTGCTGGCATTTTTATAATCTTTTGTGGCCAAGAGTTTTAGAATAATGCAGTATAACCAGTTATTCTCTCTTTCTATTAATGGTACATTAGATATTGGGGTGATCTATTTTTATCAAGTTTGGGTAGGAATTTCCTTCGGTCTTATGCTTTGTCTTCCTATGTTTTCTTTCCTTGGAATTGTGATGATTACTCTTATATTATGTTCCTTCTCTAATACCCTCTGTCTAAAGCCTAGTAGTAACGTTATTTAGATTATATTGCTTATTAGAAATGACAGGTCTGCACCATTTAGCTCTGCTCTAGGATGGGTGCATCTTCCAATATTTTAGCTTAGTCAATGGTTATCTTGATTCTTTTTATCCTCATACTTTTGGTGCAAATTTAAATTTGAATTTTAAGTTGCTGTCAAGTAAGGATTGGTTAACTAATATGTTAGACTTATTTTTGGTTTTAGCACCCTTCACGGGTCCTGTAACGAGTTTTCATTTGCTTTTTGAACACTATATTTAGCTCAGGCTGAGCCTTTGGCTAAGTTCTACCTTTTTCTTTCTTCTGCTTTTCCGATGGGAGATCATTTAAATCTTTACAAACACTTAAGTGGTCTCTCTTTAGCTCAGCGTCTAGCAAACCACAGTAACATAGAAATCCTCCCAACTCTTGTTTCTTTCATTAGAGATTATGGTATTAAACCATATAGTATTCTTGATAGGGTTTTTTCGACGGAAATTCTAAAGCAATGGGAAGTTCGGGGAGCTTTGAATAACTTCTGGGGAGCTAATCTAGGATTTCAGTTAAGGGAAGTAGATCCAAATCTCTTCATCATTACCTTTAGAACAAAATTCGACTTCCAGTGGATCTCTTCTAATGGACCCTGGTATCCTTTTGGCAATGTTTTAGCGGCTACAACGGCCTATCAAGGAATGAGTATTTCTACGGTAAAAGTAAAAGAGATTCTGTTATGGGCTACCATCCTAAATGCTAAATTTGAACATAGTTCTGATGAGAAACTTGGTCGAATAGCTAGTAAGTTAGGTCAAGTGACTAAAGTGTGTCAAGGCAACGAAACTCCAGATTTCTTGCCAAGAGTTTTAGTATGGGTGAACATTGAAAAACCTCTTATAGATCACTTGCTCGTCAAGGTAAGAAACTTCCCAGTAACTTCCATTTACTTCTCTTATTTAAACCTTCCCTCCAAATTTCGTTCTCATTGTTTGCGTTTGGGACATAAAGTTGGCAGTTGTGCTAGTTTACATGGCAGACCTTTAGAAGATATTTATGATATCACTGTCAACTCTCCATATCCAAGTGATGATATGAATTATGGAGAGCTTATTCAAATCTGGAACCCTAAGGACAACTTTGACAGTAGTGGAGAAATGGTTCCAGTTTAGTCTTACCTAAACCTACCAGGAGTCAAAGAAACCTTTAAAGATATCTTTAGAAGTTATGTAGATAAAGAACCAGCTCTTTGTCCTAGTCCCCGGAACTATGAAGTGTTAGGACCCTTTTTTATTGATGAGGATATGCCCTTAGCATCATCATCTGTTTTGGGTAAACAGACCTTTCCCTTCAATTACCCTGAGAATTTCATTCCTCTCCCCGATTCAGAGGATGAATCGTTCAGATCGGCCAACTCAGAAATTTTTCAGGTTATCGATGAGTCAGGATCATCTGAATCGGTTCTTCAAAATGGGTCTGGGCTGTTGCAGGATTTAGTTAACCCGGTTCAGCAATCTGAGACAATATCTCCCAATCCTGTCGGCAGAAGACTTTCTTTTTCATCTTTCGAAAATGCTAGGGATTCCTTGAAACCCCAAATTCAATTTCATCATCTAATATCAATTCTTCTGTTCCTTTGCCCTCTTCGGAGGTTCATAATTTCATTGCATCAGTTTTTCAAACTCCTTCAACTCAGCCAAAATCTGCTTTTAAAATATCAATTTCATATTTTTTATCCTCTTCTTCTTCGGAAGAAATTTGCTGAATTCCTTCGGTGGATGGGAAACTTTTCAAAATCGATCAATATGGGTCTAATATTTTGGAACATGAAGCTCAGTCCAGTTCATATCTACCAATTCCTTTCCCTGAACTTTCCCCTTCAAAGCAATAGGAGTCAACTCAGGTACTTCTCATTTAACTTGATCTTTAATCTTGCCAGTAATTCCCTTGTTTCCTTAATAGCTTACTTTTTATAACTCTTCTTGTCTCTTTAGTAGCCTTATCGTGGTTAATCTTAACATTAGAGCATTCTGTCTAATTTTTTTTTTTATTAACTAATTTTCAGTAGACTTATTTAGAATTGCATAACCTTGAATTGATTACTTTGGTACAATGAAAATTCGAGCATGGAATGTGCAAGGGTTCAGAAACCCATTAACACAAAATCATTTGACAAATCTTCTTAATAAGGAAAAACCATAAATTTTATTTCTTTCTGAAACTAAAAACCAAAGACCTTTAGTTAAAAAAAATTAGTCTCCTCTTTCCCTAATTATCACATAGTAGACCCTGTAGGTTTAGGAGGAGGATTAATAGTAGCTTGGATTGATGGGTTTCATTTTGAAATAGTTCAATGAAACATAAATATGATAAACATAATTGTTAATACCTCTTTTGATACTAAACAATGGGCATTAACATGTTTTTATGGTAGTCTATACCCAACCAACAGAAATGGAGCTTGGGACTTTTTAGAGGAAATTAGTAAACAAATTTCTCAGAGACATATGCCATGGATAGATATAGGAGATTTTAACATGATATTTAATCAGTCTGGAAAAATAGGAGGTCTTCCTTTTAACAAAGCCAGTAGTGAATATTACTCAAAAGTTTTAGAGAGATCTGGTTTATATGACTTAGGCTTTATAGGTAATGAATTTACTTGGGACAACCATAGAGAAGGCAATCAAAACATTCAAGAAAGACTGGATAGAGCAGTGATAAATGCAGAGTGGCATATATAATTTCCAAATGCTTCTTTATCCCACTTGGTAGCAGTAGGCTCAGATCACAGTCCAATTCTACTGTCTTTAGATACTCAACTATCTAAGTCTGACTGGGTTTTTAAATTTTATGATACCTGGTTGAAAGAAAATTCATGTATACAAGTGATTCAAGAATCCTGGAATTCTTCCTCTGGTGTAAACGCATCAACTAGCCTAGTTCAAAATCTTAAGCATGTAGGAATAAACTTAGCAGACTGGAAAAGGAATATTTTTGGTCTACCTGTTAAAAAGATTAATAAAGGAAAAGAATATTTTTAGAATATAAACTTCTAAAAGAAATTGACAGACTGTCAACAGAAAAAAAAATAAAGGAATTAGAAATTCTTTATGACACTCAAGAAGTTATAGCCAAACAATAATCAAGAGACAACATTATTAAATTAGGAGAAAGAAACACTAAATATTTCCATATTATTACTTTGAGAAGAAGAAAATGGAATACTATAGAGAGTATGACCAATGACCAGAATGCTGTAACTAACGATAGAAAGGAAATTCATAACATCTTAACATCTTATTTTAAATCTCTCTTTACAGAAGTTTCTTCAGAAACTGGTATATCAAATCCTATTTTTAAAGACATACCTTCTATCATCTCTCATTCTGATAACTCTAGAATTCTGGCTATTCCCTCTATGGAAGAATCTTTCTTGTTTTGAAGAACATGAAACCAAATAAATCTCCGGGACCGGATGGTTTCCTAGTTAGCTTTTTCATCCATAACTGGAGCTTAGTGGGACCTCAGGTGACTGACATAATCCAAAATTTCTTTAAAGAAAAAACTCTGAATCCTGACTTAAACAAAACTCATCTTTTCCTGATTCCTGAGTTAAAACATTCCGAAAATCCTAGTCAATTCAGACCAATAGGTCTTTGTAATACTGTTTACAAAGTTATAGCTAAACTCTTAGCAAATAGAATTAAACCTTACTTGGAAAAACTTATATCTCCTTTTCAATCTGCCTTTTAATCTTCTAGACAAATATCAGATAATATTATTGTAGCTCATGAGATCATTCATTCTTTTAAGAAGAAAAAAGCTAGAACATGAGGTCTAGGAAATAAAATAGACATGTTAAAATCCTTTGATAGAGTAAATTGGAGTTTTTTGCTAAATGCTTTAAAAACCTTTGGTTTCAATGCTGATGTTTGTCAACTTATTGAACAATGTATTTCAACAACATCCATTGTTGTTCTGTTAAATGGAACACCTGGAGAAACCTTTAAACCAACTAGAGGATTACGCCAAGGAGACCCACTTTCACCTTATTTATTTATTATCTATATGGAAATTTTCTCTAAACTCCTTCTAACTCAAGAGTAAAACAAGATTCTTCATGGGGTAAAGATAACTCCTAAAAGTGAACCAATATCTCATCTCTTTTTTGCTGATGATTGCTTACTCTTTGTGAAAGCTGATTTATTGGAGTGTATAAACTTATTAGACACAATTACAACCTTTAGTAAGGCCTCAAGATAATTGATAAATTTTGAAAAATCTGGTGTTTTCTTTAGTAGGAAAGTTGAACCAAAGCATCAAAGGATGATGTCTAAATTACTAAAGATTAAACATATAAATCTCAAGGATCCATACTTAGGAGCTCCACTCTTCATGGAAAGATCAAAAATAAAAACCTTTACTCCCATTCTGGAAAGAATAGAATCCAAGTCTAAAGGATGGAAAAGCTTGGTCCTAGCTCAAACATGTAGATCTGTTCTGAACATAGCAGTTCTTTCTAGTATCCCAACCTATCTAATGGGGGTGCTTTCTTCTTCCAAAAAGAATAACTAACAAGATAAATGCCATTCAAATTGGACTTTTGGTGGGGCAAGGATGCTGGGGGTAGAGGTTTCTACCCTAAGGCCTGGCCAAATCTTTGTAAACCTATTCTTAGAGGAGGTTTAGGTTTTAGGGATGGTCGCAAGTTTAATCTTGCTATGCTGGCTAAGGTTGCTTGGAGAATGTTAAAGGAACCAAATGCTCTGTGGGTAAAAACTATGGGTTCAAAGTACTTTAGAAATAAATCGCCTTTTAGGACCAAAACCTCAGCTAGGGGATCTTGGACATGGAATTGCATCAGGCAAGGATTAGAATTAGTACAAAAATATAGTATATGGGAAGTAGGAAATGGACAAGACATCAATATTTAGAAAGAATCTGGATACCTGGATTAAAACAAAATATTCAACACCTTAGCCATTCTAACAATAACCATTTAGTTTGGGTTTCAGATTTGATCAACACAGAAACTGGCTCATGGAACTCTACGTTGCTCTTCTCAGTATTTCCAGCTGACATGGCTATAAAATTAGCCAAATATATCTATTTAAAGATAGTAACCAAAACCTTAGAAAAGATCAGCTCCGTTGGACTTTAACCAAATCTGGTGAGTTTATTGTAAAATCTATGTACGAGAAATTGAATGAAAATGGTCTAGAAATAGTCAGTTTATCACTGCCAGAGTCTTTTTGGAAATCCTTGTGGAGACTAAATATCTCAGAAAGAATCAAGCTCTTCTTATGGAAATGTTTACAAAATACCCTTCACACTAATGCTAAACTTACTGGTAAGGTTAAGGATGTATCACCTTTCTGTACAATGTGTAAGAATGAAATAGAAACAACAGAACATCTTCTCTTCCATTGCCCTTGTGCTAAATCAGTTTGGAACTCTTCTCCTAATCCTGTCTCTTTAAACCTAGATATCTCAAGTACAATTCTAGAGCTCTGCAAAAGTTGGATGACTAATCCTAGGACAAACATTTCCTTAGAGCTTCTCATCACTAAAATGTGGTTTATTTGGAAGGAAAGATGTGATAGAATTTTTGAGGACAAAACTAAAAATGCTACTGCCTTAGCTTTGGAAATACAAAGACATTGAATTTTGGTCTACCAAAAAAAAGCAAACCTACTAAACTTAAACATAAGAAGAAATTAGCTCCTAAATGGAAAGCTCCAAGTTCAGATACACTAAAGATTAGTGTAGATGCTACTTGGATCTCAGAGTTACTACCTTCTACTTATATTTTTATCTTGAGAAATGATACAGGAGATTGTGAAGGAGGAAGAGCAGGGCATGCAGCAGGTTTCGACCCACAAGAGGCAGAGGCTATAGGAGTTTTGCAAGCGGCGATTTGGGCTAAAGAGAAGCAGATTCAGAATTTCACTATTGAGGGAGACTGTGAAAGTCTTTTCAACTACATCCATGGACACAATGCAGACATCTCTTGGCACGCTAAAGCCTGTATGAAAGAAGCAAATAGAATAGCTCATCTCTGTACCAATTTTTTGGGTTTTACCTTTATTCCTAGACTAGGAAATTAAGTAGCGGATATTTTAGCTAAGTTTATTAAACCTTTGAATTCACCTGTTGAATGGGGAACATCTCCACCAATTTGTAGTATTAAGCAATTTATAATAGATAAATCTAATATTGGGAACTCTTCCAACCCAGATTAGATGGCTCTACTTCGTTTGTAACCCCGACTCTTTCTGAGTCCTAGGCTTTTAATGCAATATCTTATTTACCAAAACAAAAAAAAAAACAAAAAAAAAAACAACTCTAAAACCGGTCTACATGTTGAGGGATCCCAATGACTTATATACTACCCAATTAAGTCCCATCTAAGCAATGTGGGACTAAGGTCCCAACAGTGAGTGAGAAATAACGATTTTTGCACTCCTCAAATCTGTTTTTGCTCTCCCTCTAACAAAAATCACAACCAAAGCGGACAAAACTGGAAGATTTGTAGATTCATTTCTGTGTGAGGCTAATGAGCGCTACATTCAGCATTTTACATTTCCTAAAAAAAAAACTACTACCAAATGTTTTTCTGGAGGGGCACTGGAAAAGACTACTTTTTATCTCATTAAAACATTGGCAAAATTTATGTGAGGTTGAAACCTTACATGATTGAGTGTGCCACAATTACAAAATCAAGTGCAGTACTAAGGCACTTCACAAGGCTCGAATTTGTCCTCCATAACCGTAGTGTTTCAGGAGACCTTCATCTTGTCGCCAGTTATCTTTCACCTTAACTTCCACCTGTTTAAAAATAATAATTAAACTTACCCATGACCCCAAGATAACGTATAAAAGTGAAAGGGAACGTTTCTGACAATGTCTATAAAGATATAAGAGGACAATCCAAACTGTCAAATTTCAGAATGTGCACCTCAAGGAAGACTTTCTTCTGCAGGAAATCTTCAATATCAAGCCGTGCAGCTGTTGCCAAGAGTTTTAGAGCCTTCCCTTCCTACATGTCCAAGGGATCAGAAAGGAACAAATGTATAAAAGAAAAAGAAGGGGGTAAAACTATCCAACGACATAAGACGGTACATCAGAATGCGCACACTGGAATTGGAGATCCACAAAGAAACCACTCATTACAACAGACTTGTTATGGAACTACGATGAGGTTGGATGAAAGCCGATCTGGTCTAGGATCACCAGCGAAAAAAAGCTTTGACTTACTACAGATGGGACATAGTTTTCATGGACAGTAGTAGGATGGGTTCTTGACTATGGTACCATCATTGAGATGGTTCCAGTCTCTCATCCACAGAGCCTAACCATCCGAACTTGAAGTATGCGTCTCAATGGATGCATCAGATTGAACGGATTTAGGTAGAGAAATGTAAAGTACGCATAACTTACTTTTCCAATGAGGATTATCTTTTGTGTATTCTTCTCAACAACAATCTCAACTTGAATGAAGTCTTTTGAAGTTGGTCTAGTTTTGTAGTTTACTACGTTCACCTGAGAACAGAAAACAAATGGGGTTTCAATTTCATTCCAAATCATATGATAATTTCAAATCACGACAGCAAAAAAAATCTTGTCAGCAGCTTAATGAATATACCTGACACGCATAAGGAACTTCATTTCTGTATTGGATGAAAATTTTCTCTCTAACAATTTCGGCTACAAAGAATCTCTCTGGGTGCTCACTAGCGATATCCTAGAAACTCCAATGAAAAGAACAAGGTGAATGATACTGACACATAGTCATTAGCTAGTCACGCTAGTTAAGGGAACACTCTTACCTTTGGATAATAAGCTGGTCCTGTAGGAAGTTTTGTTAGTATCCAATTCTTAATATCTTCAATTCCATGACCAAATTTTGCACTAACAGGAATCACCTCATCAACATCAGTGAACTTTTCATACCACTGCAGCATACAAGTAATCATTATATTTAAGCAAAACTAAGCAAGTACCTATAATATGGCATAGAAGCAAGATTACTACAGCATATCACTATAAGGCTGCTTGCTTTTTCGAAAAACATTTAATATGTAGAAACATAAAAGGAAGAGATTTTGCTGACAGACATGAAACAACATTATATGTCACTGGTGGATACTTTCACGTCAAATCTATCATCCCTCTAACATATATCGACTTCACACACTGTTTTCTAGTTTGAATGACTGAAATTATGTTTTCTAGTTCGAATGACTGAAACTATAAATTTTAAAATTTTATCATTAAGAATAATGCACGACCAAATAGAAGACATTAGAATACATCTATTAGTTTCTAACCTCTAGTCTCTTTGCAATCTCTCCAGGCTTAATCAAATCTTTCTTATTCAACACCAACAAAGTGGGTACTTTATCTTTAAGGTTACCTTCCTCCAAAATCTCGTCAATCTGAAAGACAAAAAGCCCAAAATTCAGAAAACACTAAATGCAGCAAGGTTCCACTGCGTACTATATTTGAAAAAGTGTATACCTTCCGAGGCATCTTAGAAGCATCAACAACAATCAATACACAATCCGCATTAACGGCAGCGCTGCGAACATTTTTCATCATCATTGTATCCAGCTGGTGCATTTTCTTCTCAATAACACCAGGTGTATCATAAAGGATCATCTGAAAGCCCCCATATCTCTCATGAATAATTTTTACACACTTTCATTGCTTCAACTACTCCTCTAAGTCGCAACATAAAAGAATAAGAGAAGCTACTAATAATCTACAAATGGCACGAAACACTACCAAATACAAATAAAGAAGCTACTAATATTACCTGATATTCTTCGCTAGAAATTATACCAAGTATCCGATGTCTAGTGGTTTGAGGTTTATCTGTTACAATTGAGAGCTTCTGACCAACCATCTGGTTCGAAAGTGTACTCTTCCCAACATTTGGTTTACCAAGTACAGCCACATATCCTTCAAAACCCATATCCAAACTATGAATTTCATCCCATGGACAATCTATAATAACATAATTGTACACTAGAACAGCGGAAGTAAATCCAAAATAGCTTAACAAAAAGAAGAAGAAAAAATTGGAATTAAACCAAAAAAAAAAAAACCTAACTAAAATTGGAAGGATAATTGAAACTAACCACTTCTATGGTTAGGGTCGACAGCAAAATCGAGTTCCTCCATCTCATAATCATCAAGTAAAGCCAAATTTCTATCTGGTTTTTCATTTAATGATAAGTATGAATCATCATCACAAGGACTTATTCCTTCTTCTTCTTCTTCATCATCATCATCGACATATCTTTCCTTTGAGAGTTGTTCTTCCAAAACAGGCTCACGGTTTCTAGAAGACTGGAATGAAATTTCCTGAAATGGGTTTCTTGTAAACCGGAGATAAGAGACTTTAGTTAAGTTGAATATAGAGGGGAAATGGAGAAGATTATCTCTAGGAAGAGTCGCGGAGATTTGTAGAGTGAGCTCCATCGGAGCGGGAAGTAAATTTTAGTTCATCCGAGTTGTCTGTCTCTGTGTGCTTATCTCTTCGGCATTCGTGTGAGAGTGTTATCACGTGTCTTTGTTATATCTAAGGGGCTATCAAGAACTAATCGGTTACAGCCGTATATTCGATTAGACCGGGTCTTATAGAGATGCCCAAGGTCTTCCCAAAGGAAAAAACCGTCACCTAAAGCCCCTCTTCCCGCTAGCCTTCCCTGGTCTCTGAGAATTCCAGCGGGAAGACTCCGGATACGGCTAACCATTAGCCGTTCTCAAAAGGCGTAAAACGAGCAGTGGTTAACCGTTTTTCATGGAAACGGATAATGATTATCCGTTTTGTGCGATAAAAACCAGACAACCATCTTCCGTTTCTTGACCTTTATCTCTGATTTTCTTCGCTCCCTCCGACCAAATTTTAAGAACCATGAAGACAGTGAGTTCATGAAAAATCCAAAATTGTTTCTCATTTACTCAATTTTCTACCCAATTAAGAGAATTGATCGGATTGAATCCATAAAAAAAAGAGAGAATTTGATCGGTGTAGAAAGAACACCAGCAAGACCTTCACCAGCTAAAGGATTGAAGAGATGAAAAGCAAGATTTGTCATCAAGAGAATTTATGAGCAAAACCCTTTTATGTTCTTTATTCAACACCATCATTCTTCCATCATCACCAGCTGTTCTGCTCCAAACCCATGTCTCCAAATTCATTCATAGATCTAACCCATGTAAACAACAATCATTTCCTCGTCATCATTTCGCTCTATTCCTGAAGCTACTGTAACAAAATTGAGAGACCTAAGGCTATGGATGTCAGTTTAGAAGAACAAACAAAATTAATGGGGATCAATCGATTTGAAATTAGAGATGAGAAAGGGGATCTGGTGCAATTGAAACAACGGTTTGTGTTTGAATTCGAAGAGACGGCGAGAAGGGAATGGAGAAATCGATAATTTAGAGGTTCATGAAGACGAATCAGAATCGGGAAGGAAACATGGTAGGATTATCCATCCGGTGGCTGTAGATGTTTCTGCTGCTGGAAAATCTTTATTAACCTATGCCTGATTATCCGTTTCATAGTTTTTTAAGAAACGGCTAACCATTTTCCGTTTTTTTCATCAAAAATGGGCACTCACTACCCGTTCACAATATAAATAGGGAATTACCATTGGGGATAGGCTCTTCCCATGCTGATGTGTAAAGGCATTTTGGAAGACCTTGGGCATCTCCATAAGACCCGGTCTTAGGATTTACATGGACTAGGTTTTCGTGCTATGCACGGGTTATCTCTCGTTTATTAAATGTTAGATCATGTTTTTTAATTGACGGAAAAAAACAGTTTAGTCCAAAAACGCCTCCAAATGTATGGATTCGTCCAGCCCTAGTTTACTAGGTACATATTAGTCCAAAATTAGTTTAAAAATGTCTAAAGACACTGCTATCCTTCGTACGCGTTTGATAAAGCACACGTGCGGCAAATGAAAATAGTTTTGTAAGTGACACATTGGATGTGGATGCGACACGTTCGTTCAAAAAAAACTGAAATTAAAAACTGAAAAATAATGGAAAAATTAAATTAAATCATTTAGTAGAGAGAAGAGAAAAGAAATCAGAGAAAACACAGAGAAGAAAGAAATCAAAAACTTGAACCTAACTGAGAGAGAAAACACAAAATCAAAACCCTGAATCTTCATAATCAAACACCATTGATGAATGCAGTAGAAGTAACAACATGGTGATTGCGAAAAAACCAGTTACAAAGAGGAAAGCAGAAGAATTATCTGAAGATACAATATCAATTGAAGAAGAAGAAACTTAAAAATCATCAGGACCTAAGACGAGATCAAAATCTTCAAAGAATACAGCAGTTTCAACATCAATTGGAGCAGAAGAAACTTCAAAATCATCATCACCTGAGAAGACATCAAAAACTTCAAATAAATCACCAGTTAAGAAAAGAAAAGCAAGTTCAACATCTGGTCGAGCAACAAAAGGTAGCAAATCATCTGCTACTTCATATATTGGCCTTCTTTTTGTGTGTTTGAAGTTGTTTTCCCATTACTTGTGGTGCTGGTGTACAGATCTGTACACCGGCATGCTATTTCATCTCCATATGGCCTGTTGTGTATGTTTTGAAGTTGTTTTCCCATTACTTGTGGTACTAGTGCACATATCAGTACATCATCATGTTATTTTATCTTTATATAGCCTGTTATGTTTGTTTTGAAGCTTTTTTCCCATCACATATGGTACCAGTGTACATATCAGTACATCATCATTCTATCTCATCTTTATATGGCCTATTGTGTTTGTTTTGAAGCTGTTTTTGTTAGATTTCTGTAAGAGTTTACTGATTTGTACACCAACATTGATTTATGGCCTGTTGTGTGGGAATAAATGTTGCTCTAGTTAGTTCTCTGTAGGAGCGTACACAGTTATACACCTGTATGATATGGTCATATTTAATTAATGGTATGTTAAATTTTGTACCCCTATTTGTGTGTACATAGTTGTCTTATAGATCAGGTTTCCATGCAATCAATGATTTGTGAATAAAAACTTTGAGGAAGATGAAAAACAAAGAGGAGAAAAAGTATGGTTCACTAATTATCAATTAGAGAAGCAAAAGGAGAGCCCATTCTGGCCTGTTATAGATATCTTTGTCCATAAAAAAACAGATCATAAAGATGAGAAAGATCCCAATAAAAAGAGAGGTAATATATGGACTAAGACCCCGAACTCAATCATGAAAGTTGTGAGACAGTACCGCCATGATCATACAGGGAGTCATTATTTTATTTTGATACTCCCGAGAAAAGTACGAAAGTGGCAGTAAATAGTGAACCTGAAGATTTGTTTCTAATTTTTGGACTAGAGATGGTGGCAAAAGAACCTGAAAAAGGAGAAGATGAAAAATCTGCATCTGAAAAAAAAAAGATACGGTCCGCTGATAAACAGATTGAATCTGAAGAAAGCAAATGAGCAGGGGAAATTAGATGTGGAGAAGGAAATCTTACGTATCATGGGAGAAAACCCAAAGTTGCAATTGGAGATTGAAAGAAACGCAGAAGACTTAGTGGTGCTATTTGGTATGTACCTATGCATCACGGTCTTTTTTACCCAGGCGAACGGAAGCATGATTAGCAAGAACAAGTATGCACACTTTTTTTAGTCTTTGGATAGGATGAAGAAAACTTGCTGGCCAGTTCATATACACGAGTATCTGATGGAAAGCATTAAAAAATATATCCATTCACCAATTAAAGTTAATGGTTTTGTGATTTATCTGTTGGTAAGTTTAGATGTACACACAATCGTACACCTGATATATCCATTCACCATTTTAAATAATTTTGTTCATTGTGTTTGTTGCTTTCTATTACATTTCTAAAGATTCACCTATTTGTTAATGTAATATTGGTTTGCTGAACACAACAAAAGCATGGAGCCTAGCAATGATGAAGGTGCGCAAAGGCTTCTCAGGTGGATCATCAGCGACGTTAGTGATACAATCGAGAGAGACCTGAATGACGCCATGAAAAAGGTATCTCAAATAATTTTCTTACGATTGTGATTTCTTTCTTTATGTGTACATTAATATACACCTTTAATAAGGTGTACATGATTGCAGATTGGTGATAGATTTTAAAAAAATTGTCCTGTGTACAACAATGTACACTTTTAACACATGTGTAAAACATTGTACACCTGTGACCAATATTGATACTATGGCATGTTTTCAGATGCAACCAGGATGGGTAAAGGCTTACAGTGATGAAGATCGATTGCTTTTGGATGAGTACCGGAAGATGAAACAAGAAAATAGCACAGATACACTAAAGGAAAAGATTTGCATATCAGATATACAAAGAGAGGAGTTATATGACAAGCTTACTGAATTGCAGACTAGACATGAAAGGCTTCTTACTTTCATTGAAGAGCAAAGCCTAAAAGTTCATGAAGTTGGTCTGAAGAATGTGCCATAAAACCTAGTGAATGATTTTTGTGTTGACACTTTGGATGAAATCTTTAAATTTACAAAGAAATTAGGACATGAGACTGAGGATCAGAACATTAAGGAGGATGAGGAGGAGAAGGTTGAGGAGGAGGATAAGGACGAGGAGGGTGGCGAAGTTGATGATGAGGAGGATGATTTGGAGGATGAGGAGCACAAAGATGCTGATGAGAAGGATGATGAAAAGGATGATTTGAAGGATGAGGAGCATAAGTATGCTGATGTTGGGGATGACGGCAAGACTGCTAATATACCGAGGTATAACAACATTTTATCAAAAAATGTCAGTCAATTCTTTTCACCTTCTTTATGTGTGTTCATAGTTGTACACCAGTGTGCTGAAACTCATGCCTTTTCTCAAAAATTGTATCTTTTAGCACTCCTTCATCAAAAACTAGTGAGGAAAATGAAAATGATAGAAGTGATTCTGACAAAGGATTTGAGCATCAAATTGCTAACAAACCGAGGTACGATGATCTAAGCTTACATTTATTTTTATTTTCTGTATGTGTACATACTTGTACACCAGTGCTAAAAATCATATATAATTCATACACTTGTGTACAACTTTGTACACCCTTAAAATTTCTCCAAAAAAAATGCATTTTTCAGAAAAGAAGATGTGGAGGATGGAACAAGCCGAGGAGTTGAGTCTAAAACTGACAAAGTAGCTGAGTGTGATGCTGCTAACAAGCCAAGGTATGAAGAAAATGATCTCAGCTTATAGTTGTTTTCATTTTCTGTATGTGTGTACAAAGATGTACACCTTTATGATTTCTTCTGTATTTGTGTACATACTTGTACACTAATGTACAACTTTGTACACCCTTGAAATTTCTCAAAAAAATTGCATTTTTCAATACTTCCTTGCCAAAGACATGAAATCCCTGAAGATCAAGAAGACCAGGTGCACCTTAATGACCAGAATGTGATGGATACAACTAAAAATGCTGAAATTGATGAAGCTACGATAATCGCAGCTCAAGCCATATCTCAGCTGAATACTGAAGGCATGTTGCCGGTGTAAGAAGATATCCTTTACTCACACAGGGAGAAGAGCCAGGAGGAGCCTTATACAACAATTGATGATCTTCTAGAGAATATGTCAGAATCCGTGTTTGTGAAGCTTGAAAAAGGTTGTTTCAGAACGGCACTAACTGAAGTCAAGGAAAAGATGGCAACAATGTTCCGTGACAATTGTCCAAGCTTTTCATTATTGAGCCAAGAAGAGCCAAAAGAAGAGTCGTCACAAATTTCGTTATCCAGTGAAGATGTGCGCGAAAGGATCATTGCAGAAGCAATCCAGTTCATCCAACAACATGAAAGTGAATTTTTTAGCAGTCAAGAAGTCGAAGAATAAAAGACAACAAAGACAAGAGCAAGGAAAATGAAGGAAGCAGAGATGTTGAAACAAAAGCGGCAAGTTGTCCAAGACACCACAAAAGAGAGTTGCAAGGAAAAATCTATATCCTGAGTTCACCGCCGAGGGTCAAACCAGACCAGTTAGGAAAAAATCCGATCAAAAAGGCAAGGGTAAGGTACATGAAGCAGGTTATCCTGCTGAAAAAGCGGGGGTATAACAACCGCACCTAATAATTCGTTTGGCAATCTGTATGGACTAAACTCCAATATAATTCCGAGAGAACCAACTTATAAGCGATCTCAATCAAGAAAGATATTAAAGAGCTTTATCTTTTTTTGTCAATACAATCAGCAAATCGAACAAATAGAAATCCGTGAGCCTGATTGATATGAGAAATAACTTGAACGGTACCAAAGACCAATACCCAAGTGGCAATCAAGCTATATCCAACAATCAAGGTCGAGTTTATCAACTGATTGAACTACGCACAACCTGTGATATTTCAATTATATAAACAAACATAATGGGGAAAAGAAATAACACAGACACCAGAAATTTTGTTAACGAGGAAACCGCAAATGCAGAAAAACCCCGGGACCTAGTCCAGATTGAACACCACACTGTATTAAGCCGCTACAGACACTAGCTTACTACAAGTTAACTTCAAACAGGAATGTAGTTGAGCCCTAACCAAGCCTCACACCGATTAAGGTACAGTCGCGTTCCTTACGCCTCTAGAACCACGCCGGATTCTTCACACTTGATTCCCTTAGCTGATCTCACCCACAACTAAGATTCGATACGACCCAAAGTCGAAGACTTATAAACAAATTTGTCTCCTACAAATATGTCTATCATTTATTCTGTTTTTGTTCCGTCTTTTGATTCAAATATCAAGGTGAACAGTAACCAACTAATAATCCGGTCTTATACTCCCAAAGAGCAGCCTAGAAATATTAGTAACATCACAATAACCCAACTGATTAACATAAAAAGTTATTACGGAATCACAAGAGTCTGAGACGAATAACTGTTGTGATTACTTTTTTTATCTTACCTATCGGAGATACATCTCGAGTAAATCTTATAGAAGATAAAACTCAATACGATAGAACAAGTAAGATCAGAATACACAACTACAGAGAAAATAGTTGGATCTGGCTTCACGAATCCCAAATGAAGTCTTCAAGTCGTTAACCTAATAATGGTTTTGGAAAAACCTAGGTTAAAGGAGAATCGACTCTAGTTTGCAACTAGGACACAGGAAAGTGTCGGGATTAGGTTTTCCAGTTGCTAGAGTTCTCCCTTATATAGTCTTTCAAATCAGGGTTGCTTACAATCAAAGCTAAGATAGCTTAGTAACAAAGCATTCAATATTCACCGTTAGATGAAATCCTGATTTAAGATTCAAGCTAAGTCTGCTTAGAAATTAAGAAATCAATCTTCACCGTTAGATGGTCTTAGATTGTTACATACAAATGAAATATACTTATATTTATATATGGGTAACCGTACCTAAATGTGTATATTGGGTTGGCTTAATAACATTTAACAGAAATTAGCCATATGAACACTTTTGTCTTAGCCATATTCATCTAACACTTCTAGATAAAATATGATGATCTATCAATCATGATAGATAATCAAATGAATCTAATTGTGTTTCAAATAGAGTTGTTCAATTGTTCGCTATCTCACAGAAATATTCATGAACAAATTGAAACAAAATCGGATTGATTCGTAATCGTACAAGTACTTATACAAGAATCAATTCATGAACATTAAGCCACGGTTTGCAAAGTTAATTTGCATTCCTTAATTCATAAATATTTTAGTTCATGAGTATGAGAATCATACATAACCGTTTCTAGAACTTAACCGATGTGTTCGCAAACTAGGTACGTGAACAGCAGCTCCAGACCTTGACCTAGTCAAGCCGTTCGCAAACCCGGTTCGCAAACAACTGTTCCGAACCCAACTCAGGTAAACCCGTTCACATACTAGGTACGCAAACAAGAGTTTCGGACCTTCTCAGGTAAATCCATTCGCATACTAGGTACGCAAACAAGAGTTCCGGACCTGAATCATCACAATATAGTTCGCATACTGGATATGCATATCGTGTTGTATCCAAACATGGGTAATTGTTCTAAACTCTCATTTCAATCATTGAAACATCCTTAGAAGATGACAATGGTAATCTCACACATACCATTAGCTTCAAGTAATTTTCAAGTGATCGAATGATAAATGCGAAACTTCACAAGCTAACATCAAATGACTGTCTCACACAAATCATATAAGATGTTTAAGGTAATTTTCACATGATCATCTTTTGACTTAATATTTAGTTTCCAACAAATAAATTGTTTCCAACTAAACTCGTCAAGAATATGATGAACATAGCTAAAGCAAAAAGCTTCCAACATGTATTTCGAGAAATAGAAAAGCGAGATAAACTCGGCTCGAAATATCAAATGTGTATAATGTAAAAGTCTATATAGTTATACGACTTAGTCTCATTCGAAGATATAATAGAAAAGACTTCTGAGTGATAGATAAGTTTTAGTCTCCACATACCTTTTGTTGATGAAGTTCCTCCAAGCTCCTTAGTAGATCTTTGTCTTCAATTGGTGAACGCCGTGAAGTCTAAAGCTCAACTACACATTCTATCCTAATCCGAGACATAGATATAAGTAGACTATAAATCAAGTATTTAGTTTTGATCAATTAAACTTGATAAACAAGCTTGAGATAGCAATGCTTGCGAGTTCTAACAAGCAGTGCTCTAACAATCTCTCTCTTTGTCAATTTTAGTGGCAAAACTATCACTACATATGGATTACAAATAAATAAACTTTGTAGTTTCTCATCCATCATGCTTGATTTCCTTGGCTCTTCAACATTCCTTGAATTCTTTGCTACTCCAAGTACTCCAGCGATTATGAACGTGTTCAACTCAGCATCATTGTTGTTGAAGATCCATAGCCATAAAAATAAGAAAACAGATGTTCTCAATCATTGTTATACAGTGTCATAGTATTATTATTATACAAAATCAAAGTCCAATTGCATCATAACTTTGAAATAATACTATGGTGATATGTATCACTCCCCCCTTAGTCAATACTTCCATCTTACAATGAAAACCACTCCCCCTTACATAATGATCCGTAAACCATATGCATGTAGTGTGAACTACCAAATAATTCTCCCCCTTTTTGTCAATATAGATTGGCAAAGGTACGAAAAATACGGGATCATAATGAAATTCTCAAAGAGATAATTCATGACTAAAAGAGAACATATCAACTTTGTTTTGATGATTTCACATAGTTGAAACTTAGTGTATTCATCAAGGAGTTTATAAAGATACAAGATAACTCCTACAAATTTCCACACCCGCAATCCCCACAAAGATATAGCAATTAAGCACAAGTTTATTTAAGAACTCTCTCCCATTAGATGTCATTCCCAAGAGAACGACATGAGCGACCTTACTTTTACAAGAAAAGAAGGACTTCTTTGGACATTAACAAACCACATGGATTTGTATCCAGTAAGCTCGAATAAATTAACCACAAGAAGAACTTATTGATTAATTTTGTTAGAGAACTGCTTGGTCGAACTCGCAAGCGTTGCTATCTCAAGCTTGTTTGTCAATGTTAGTGATCAAAACTATAAGTCTTGATTTCTAGTCTACTTATAGTAATGTTTCGGATTAGGATAGATTGTGTAGTTGAGCTTTAGACTTCATGGCGTTCATCATTTGAAGACGAAGAACTACTCAGGAGAGCTTGTGTAAATTCATCAACAAAAGGTATGTGGAGACTGAAACTCATCTATCACTTGGAAAGTCTATTTCTACTCTATCTCCTATATTAAGACAAAAGTCGTATTACTATATAGTTTCGATTATACACATTTGAGATTTCGAGCTGAGTTTAACTCGCTTACATATTTCTCGAAATATGTGTTGGTAAGCTTTCGCTTCAACCAAGTTCATCTTATATTCTTGAAGAAAGTCAAAAGATGATCATGTGAAAATTGCCGAGTAACATCTTACATGGTTTGTGTGATACAATCATTTGGTGTAGACTTGGAATGTTTCGTTATGATTATTTCAATAACTTAAAATCCTTGAGAGTGGTTTTTATTGGCCTACATTATTTTAGGATGCATATTCTTTTTGTAAATCTTGTGATAGATGCCAAAGAATGGGCAATCTAGGTGCTTGAAATCAAATGCCACTCACACCAATTCTCACTGTTGAGATATTTGATGTGTGGGGAATTGATTTTATGGGTCCTTTTGTCAATTCGAATGGAAAATTTTATATACTTCTTGTTGTGGATTATGTTTCAAAATGGGTGGAAGCTAAAGCCACCCCTACTAATGATTCTCAAGTTGTTTGTGAGTTTGTGAAGGAGTATATTTTCTCTAAACATGGTACACCAAGAGTGGTTATCAGTGACGGAGGCTCGCACTTCAAGAAATATTTCCATGCTCTTCTCAAAAAGTACAACATAACTCACAAGGTCGGTACGCCGTATCACCCACAAACTAGTGGGCAAGCTGAAATTTCGAATCGTGAGATCAAATCCATCTTGGAGAAAACCGTAAACACTACACGGAAAGATTGGAGTTATAGACTCAACGATGCACTTTGGGCGTATAGAATAGCATACAAAACACCGATTGGTTTATGGAAAAGCTTGTCATCTTCTAGTTGATTGAGCATAAGGCTTAATGTGCGATAAAGATGTGCAATATGGAATATGACGATGCGGGGAAACATAGGAAATTACAACTTAATGAGCTTGAGGAGATACGTAATGATGCTTACGAGAGTGCCCGGATTTACAAAGAAAAGACTAAACTTTTCCACGACAAGATGATTTCTAGAAAGAGTTTTGTTGTGGGCCAAAAAGTTCTTCTATTTAATTCTCGTCTTAAGTTGTTTCCCGGTAAGCTAAGGTCATGTTGGAGTGGACCTTTTGTTGTTACTAATAGTTTTCCTTATAGTACAGTTGAAGTTACTAGTCTCACGAAAGGGACAATTTTTAAATTAAACGGCCATAGATTAAAGCCATATTACGAAAACTTTCCTACAGAGAATGTGGACGTGATTGAGCTTCGTGATGTACTCCCTCTGGAGGAGTAGTTTGGAGAATGCCAAGTCGGGCCGAGGACGTTAAACTAAACGCTAAATGGGATGCAACCCATCGGTTTTGTATCTCTATCTTTTGTATTTTATTTTTCTTAGTTTTTCATAGCATATTTTGATTTCCCACCTTGATTTTACTTAGGATGAGTCAATTATATTGAGGACAATGTAAAGTTTAAGTATGGGGGAGTATTTTGCATATAGAGTTATTAGTCTTTTTAAAATTTTGCATAAAACCTCCAACTTGTAGAGATTTTAGAGTCACTAGCATACTTCTAGGTATGTTTACATAGAGATTCTGACCGACATAACTGAACTTGGAAGTGTTAGGGAACTACGTTGGATTTCTTGTTTGTTAGAATGTTAAATAATGGATTAAATCATGTCGGTGATGCAAATGAGGAGCAGGGAGAAATGCATTATTAGAGTTGTTGATCAATCATTAGTGGAGACTACCTATTTTCAAATTAACAGAGGCACCAGACCAAAAAAAAAATGTAGTTGACTAAAGAGCTTTCTTTTGAGTGTGTGTCACCGTACGTTAATTCCGGGTAGAATGGTGAGCTACCCAACCTCCCACCAATAGAAGCACTACTCTTTGATCTCTTGAGTGCTAATTTTGTCAATCATGAGGGTGACGTCTATAGATGAAAACCACCTTCTTGTAGTTTGATTTGCAGTTAGCACCATTCTCTCTCTCGCCGACAACAGGTCCATAGAAACACATCATCATCATCAACAAGGGAGCGACATCAAAATCTACAAGGAAAGTTGAAGACGTTTGAGGATTGCAAGCAACAATACAAGGAAGAGCAAAATTTTCATATCCAAGTAAAGCAACATACAATGAGCAGATTTTTATATACATGTTGAAGACTTACAATACAAGGAGCGTAATTTTATATCCAAGTATGAAGACTTATTTACAAGAGCGAAGAAAATCAAAAGATGAGAATTATTGGAGTTTATGATATCGAAGACAATACAAGTTGTGAAGAATCAAGCGGTAAAGTACTTCACCCATGGCTATTTCCATTGTTATTTTTGTATTATTTTTCTTGTCTCACTAAAAAAAATGATGCAAAAAAAAAAAATATGAAAAAAATATGAGACAAGAAAAATTTTGTTATATTGTTTTTATTTATTTAATAAAGCCATGGGGAAGGAAGAAAAATCTGTAAGGAAGTTTCAAGCAACAAGGATTTTAAGAAAAAGAGTAACAAATTGTCGAAGTTCTACGAAGTTCAAGAGTTTATCATCAACAGTTGAAGACCAAGAAGATGAAGAAGACGAGCTGAAGACTACGTTTTTATTGGATGCTATGAGAGTGGTGCTTTCATCACTGCCGATCGGATGTGAAGTTGGTAAGTACTCTCATCCTTGCTATAGTGGTTGATTTCCTTTCTTAGAGATCATCAAAAAATATCTTTATTTCTCATGATCTTGTGGGGTCTCCAGAAATAATTCGGAAGGTTTCCTTCCCACCATTCAACGTGTGTAGGATTTTCTCTTCATTCCTACCTGCACACATGTGAGACCCATAAAAATTTCGTCTTATTGAGTGCAATTATCATAAAATCATTTTAAGTGAGGCAGAAGTCGAGGCGAAATGCTTATTGATCGCTCTCAAACACGCATTCTCTCATTATTGTGTGGTCATTTCTCACTCAACATTTAAGAATGAGAATATGTTCTTTGGTATTTCCAACTTCTTATTACTAGCATGCAGAAACTTTATGTTCTCATAGCTCTTTGGATGTTTGGGACGCTGGAACGCTTTGAAGTTGGAGCAGGTTTTGTGGGTATACCTCTCGTAATCCCTCACGAGACTATAACTCGTCCACTAGGGACACCTAGGGGTTTAAAGGCATGTTGCATTAGCTAAGTGCATCCGTATCCTCAACGACAGGGAGTTGTTGTATTTATTTAGGTAGTTTGCTCGAGGACTAGCAAAAGCTAAGTGTAGGTGAATTTGATAAGTGCTTAATTTATATGTTTTGAGTGTCAATTTCATGCTTGTTTTAGTTGGATTTCTTGCATATTATCCTTGTATTACTCTTGTTTTCTATTTTATTTGTTTATTTAGGTGAATCATCCAAAGTCAATGGAATCGGGGTTGAAAGAGCTAAGAAGAAGAAAGGACCAAGTTACAGAGTATATACGGTGGGGAAACCCAACCGTACGCAAAGTCAGGGACACATACGGTGGGGAAATGCTACAAAACCACACTGTACGCCTGGGAAGAAGAGCACATTTTCTGTTAGAGTTAAGGTTGGGAAATCATATCAACCCAACCGTAGATGTACCAGGTCTAGAGGAATTGTCAGAGTTACGGCGAGGAAAGCAAGCCGTACGCAAATCCAGGGAAGTGTACGGTTTGGAAATCATTCTCAACCAAACCGAAGGTACATATGAGAATATATGAAGGATTTGAACACACCATCTTTTAGAGGACGACGATATAAAAATAACGCAAAAAGAATGAGCTTAATCGGACGTCGGATGAAGAAGTTATAGCCAAAATGGTGAAGGAAGACAAAGGAGGAAATTCTGAAGCACCTACAGTTGGGAAACCCAACCGTAGACAAACTCAGGGGGACTTACGGTTGGGAAACCCAACCGTAGGTAAAGTCAGGGGAATTATTTGGCATACGGTTGGGAACTCAGGAAAAACCCAACCGTAGGCAGCTCGAGTTGTGCGAATTTTGGACTTCTAAAAAGTATAAAACCCGGTCCCGGAAGGATTCTACACCCTATATTTCGTGGGTACTATATAAGGAGAGCCTAAAGACATTAAGAAGACATCTTTACATTATTTTGCAAGTCTTGGAGGAGAGGAACAACATAACGGAGGAAAATCTATGGTTCGGAGCGGTTCTCATCAATCGTAACGATTTCTTCTCTAGTTTATCAATTGTATAACATGGATGCTACTACATCCATGAGTAGCTAAACCCATTATTGATTGAGGATGAATTCTAAGTTCTATACTTGATTTGATTTAATATATGCATCTATTTTGAGTTCTTCATATGATTATCGTTTGCTTCTACTTTGATGCATGTTTATGATTGATAAATTGATTGCTCTAGGTGGCCAACTATAGTAGTTTATTGATTGATTTATTGCTAGTAAAGGGTTAGGATATCCGTGTAATTGTTGAATAACCCATACAAAAGTAGAAAATGTGAGACCTTGCAGAGGGTTCTGTGGAGCAATCACGTGTAGAACAACATTAGAAAGTGGACCTTGTACTAAGAGTCTAACTACTAAGATTAACCTAAGTCAAAAAACTTAAAGCATTCGACCAAGTTACACCTTGAGTGCGCTACTACTTGGTGGCTAGGATGAATAGAATCTGATATTCGAGCGCTTCGGTATCCAGTGACCAAAGGACTTTAGGGGGTAGCACTGTGCTAGTTGTTATCCCGCGGTTGATGATAATTTATGATTAATGATGAATGGATGAATATATTAACTCATTGACGGTTTAGTAACGAAGAAGGATTCCTCAATCATCTCTCTCTCTATTGCTTACAACTTAATTTTATTCGCTTTATTCAATTTTGTTTAAAATATAAAACAAAACCCCCCTTTCGTGACACTTTGACAACTAAAACTCACTGCTCTTCGTGGGAACGATCCTTGCTTCTATTATATTACCAGTTAATTGTGTGGAAATAAGTGATTTAATTTGATTGCACTCACGACACGCATCATAGTCACAAACATCTTCGTCTCATCGTTTGTGATTCCACAATATCTTGTTTCGCTACCATACGATTAAGATTATTATGAGGTGATTGATAATACTAGGCTGTTCTTCGGGAATATGAGTCCGGTTTATCAATTGGTTCCTGTGCACCTTGATTTATCAGAAGACGGAACAAAACTCGTAGGTATTTCTGTAGGAGACAGATTTATCTATTCCAATAGACTTTTCTGTGTGAGACAAATTTGTTTATCAAGTCTTCGACTTTGGGTCGTAGCAACTCTTAGTTGTGGGTGAGATCATCTAAGGGAATCAAGTGCATATAATTCTGCTGGGGTTCAGAGACGTAAGGAGCGCAACTGTACCTTGATCAGTTTGAGATTGATTAGGGCTCAACTACATTCCAGTCCGAAGTTCATTGGTAGTAGGCTAGTGTCTGTAGCGGCTTAATACAGTGTGGTGTTCAAAGCTGGACTAGGTCCCGGGGGTTTTCCTGCATTTGCGGTTTCCTCATTAACAAAATTTTGGTGTTTGTGTTATTTCTTTTCCTCATTATATTTTGTTATATAATAGAAATATCACAGGTTGTGCGTTGTATCGATCAATTGGTAAATCCAACCTTAGGTTGTTGATTGAAATTGATTGATCCTTGAACATTGGTCTTTGGTACCGTTCAAGTTGTTTAACATAATAATCAGGCTCGCGGATTTCTATCTGTTTGATTTGCTGATTACATTGTGAAACAGAGATATAAACTCTTTGATATACTTTTCTCTAGATTGAGTCTGACTGTTTAGTTGATTCTCTTAAAAGTATATTGGAGTTTGTCTATTCAGATTGCCGAACGAAAATATTGGGTGTGGTTGTTAGACCCCCGGTTTTTCAAATTTAATTGGAAACACTCAACATGAGAAAACTTACGGAGCCATATTGTACTTTCATATAAAAGTGGATCAAGGAAAGATCAATACTTGCGAAATTTTCAAAAGTACATTCTATCTTTTATCAATATTAGCATAAAGACATAATAGACTTAACTTTTTAGCATATATGAGATACTAGCACAGTTCACGAACGTAAAGGCATATATCTCATAGGCAATTGCAATATATAAAACCAATAAGATTAAATACTGCAAGCATCATCTTCCAAATAAATTAGAATTTAAATAAATAAATCTAAAAACATTGTAAGATAAAAATCGTTAGAAATAGCTATGTGTGATCACAATAATTGCTATTCCAAACCCTAGTTATCCTTCTTAAACATAAGAATAAATTCTCATAAGAAGTTTCCTAGACATTAAGATTCTTGAAAAATTCTTTATCGTCTCCGAACTCCTTGTCGTCAATAGACATTGGAACATAAGGTTCATGAAGAAATGAGTCAATTCCAACAAACCTTCTTGACTGTTGCCGAACCAGGGCCTTCTGAATTTCAAGAGATCTTAGAACAATAGCCTTTATTTGCTGAATCTCCATCCTTGTTTCTTTCAACTATTCAAGAACAAGAGAAAACTTTTGAAGATTTGAGGTGTTAGCCATTGGTTTCTTCAAATTCTTCCTTTTTCTCTTCAAATTTGTAGAGGAATGGGATTTGTCTTTTTCCTTCATGACTTGTGGCTTAACAATCGTATTAACATCTTTTCCATCAGAAGGAGATGATGCTTGGAGTCTCCATAAAATCAAAATATGGGATTGTGAAAAAGAAAACAACAGCTCCACAAGCAACCTTTTGATGAAAAGAGTTTCAGAGAAGGACAAAGAATGTAGGGTTCAGGAACCTATATACAAGAAAATAGGGTTCTCGTACGATCAACATACACAACCCTAAGAAGGGTAGAAATGTCGATTTTAACCCCCTTTATTAATCAAATAGGGTGAAATCTTTTCAATATCATTACTTGAAGATAGGAAAAGAAGAAATAGTAATTCAGAAAATAAAATTCAAAATACAAACTAGAATAGTTTCTGACTCTAGAACCCGAATGTGCACAATTCTTGTCTCTTTTTGAAATTCGGGCACATGAGACAAGATGCACCTTCAACACGATTAGACTGTGTTGGGATGAACAATAATCTTTTCACCACAAGGTTCCTGCACGGAATTTTCAACATCCCTTTTCATAGGTCGTTTAGACCTAGTTCTTTTCTGTAGACTAGAGATCTAACTTTTTCTTTAGAAATCAGCTTCTTAGGAGAAGAGTTAAATTTACATACCTCGGATGGATTCGACTTTAGAACAAGTTTGAGCTTGTATGCTAATCGATTTGCTCTCCGTTGCAGTTTGTTGACATATCTTACTTTATGTTTGTACTTGAAACAATTAGAGAGTTCATGACCCTTAATAGTACAATAAGAACATATCAATGTGAAGGATGGTTCAGGCACCGTAGCCGAACATTCTGCTAAACAAAGTGAAGTACCTGAAACATGTGAGATAGAATTTTCATTAGACATAGTAAATACCATTTCATCCTCCAATGTGGTCGATGAAGTTTCTCCAGGAAAAATATCAAGATTGATATGAGTATTCACTACACCAAAATCAAGATTTTATCACAGTGTAACCTGTCACAGTTTATTTTTCAGTCACTGATACACCTGTAATAAATCCTGCAACAATTGTAACCGTTAATAAATTTCGTATTCGTGATAATGATTAAGAATATTAATTTTTTTTATTAGTAACAATAATATTTGTTGACAATTTTACAGACAATCACAATTATAATTTAAAATGATGATTCCACCCAAAAATTTCACCACATCTAAAACAACCCCAAAATTACAACTCTTTGAATTTTACTTGTCACTGCTTTTCCCACATTTGTACAAACTAACAATTATATTTCATTTCTATAAATCAAAATACATTTTTCTTTTTCTTTTTAATTTTATTAATATTAGAAAACAGGATCAAGACCACGTCAACAAGTCATGACTTTGTAGGAAATTTGACTTTGACAAATACCAACCTCTTCTCTCGATTTTGTCGACAAAACCACAACAGAAATATCTGCTTCTTCCGAAGATAGTGAAAATTAGCAAACTACCCTTATCGGAATAAGTGCAATAAAAATTCCGAAGATTGTGAAAATGACAGATTATACCCTTACCGGAAATAAGTGCAATGAACATTCCGGAGACTGTGAAAATGACCAGACTACCCTTATCGGAAATAAATAAAGTAAATATTATAGATTATGAAAACGGCCATATTACCCTTACTAGAAATAAGTGCAACAAATATTATGGAGACTGTGAAAATGACCAGACTACCCTTATCGAAAATAAGTAAAGTAAATATTACAGACTGTGAAATGACCATATCACACGTACAGGAAATAAGTGCAATAAAGCTTCTGGAGACTGTGAAAATGACCAGACTACCCTTATCAGAAATAAGTAAAGTAAATATTACAGATAGTGAAAATGACCATATTACCCTTACTAGAAATTAGTGCAATAAATATTATGGAGAATGTGAAAATGGCTAGACTACCCTTATCAAAAATAAGTAAACTAAATATTAGAGATTGTAAAAATGACAATATTACCCTTATTGGAAATAAGTGCAATAAATATCATGGACACTATGAAAATGAACAAACTACCCTTATCGAAAATAAGTAAAGTAAATATTACAGACTGTGAAAATGGCTATTTTACCCTTACTGGAAATAAGTGCAATAAATATTATGGAGACTGTGAAAATGACCAGACTACCCTTATCGGAAATAAGTAAACTAAATATTACAGACTGTGAAAATGACCAGACAACACTTATCAGAAATAAGTAAAGTAAATATTAAAGACTGTGAAAATGACCATATTACCCTTAATGGAAATTAGTGCAATAAATATTACTGTGAAAATTAGTTCTAGTAAATATTTACTTTACTTATTTCTAAAGGGTAGTCTGATCATTTTCACAGTCTCCATAATATTTATTGCACTTATTTCCAGTAAGGGTAAAATAGTCATTTTAATAGTTTGTAATATTTACTTTGCATATTTCCGATAAGAGTAGTCTGGTAATCTTTGAACCTGGTATTTTCAAATCTGATAAATTTCATCTTCAGTTCATCCGAATGAGAAAATCAGGTCCAACTCTTGTAATCTTTGAACCTGGGATGTTAGAATCTTATAAATTTCATCTACAGTTCATCCGAATGAGAAACTCAGGTGCAACTCTAGTAATCTTTGAACCTGGGATGTTAAAATCTGATAAATTTCATCTTCTGTTCATCCGAATATGAAACTAAGGTCCAACTCTAGTAATCTTTGAACCTAGGATGTTCAAATCTGATAAGTTTCATCATCAGTTCATCCGAATGATAAAATCAGGTCCAACTCTAGTAATCTTTGAACCTGGGATGTACGAATTTTATAAATTTCATCTTCAGTTCATCCGAATGAGAAACTCAGGTCAAACTCTAGTAATCTTTGAACCTGGGATGTTCAAATCTGATAAATTTCATCTTCAGTTCATCCGAGTAGAAGCTCAGGTCCAACTCTAGTAATCTTTGAACCTGGGATGTTCAAATCTGATAAATTTCATCTTAAGTTCATCCGAATGAGAAACTCCGGTCCAACTGTAGTAACCTTTGAACCTGGGATGCTCGAATCTGATAAATTTCATCTTCAAATCGTCCGAATGAGAAACTCAGGTCCAACTGTAGTAACCTTTGAACCTGGGATGTTCGAATCTGATAAATTTCATCTTCAAATCGTCCGAATGAGAAACTCAGGTCCAACTGTAGTAACCTTTGAACCTGGGATGCTCGAATCTTATAAATTTCATCTTCAAATCATCCGAGTGAGAAACTCAGGTCAAACTCTAGTAATCTTTGAACCTGGGATCTTCAAATTCGATAAATTTCATCTTCAGTTCATCCGAATGAGAAACTAAGGTCCAACTCTAGTAATCTTTGAACCTGGGTTGTTCAAATATAATAAATTTCATCTTTTGTTCATCCGAATAAAAACTCAGGTACAACTCTAGTAATCTTTGAACCTGGGATGTTCAAATATGATAAATTTCATCTTCAGTTCATCCGAATGAGAAACTCAGGTCAAACTGTAGTAACGTTTGAACCTGGGATGTTCGAATCTGATAAATTTCATCTTCAGTTAATCCGAATGAAAAACTCAGGTCCAACTCTAGTAATCTTTGAACCTGGGATGTTAAAATCTGATAAATTTCATCTCCAGTTCATCCGAATGAGAAAATCAGGTCCAACTCTAGTAATCTTTGCACCTGGGATGTTCAAATCCGATAAATTTCATCTTAAGTTCATCAAAATGATAAAATAAGGTCCAACTCTAGTAATCTTTGAACCTAGGATGTTCAAATCTGATAAATTTCATCTCCAGTTCATCCAAATGAGAAAATCAGGTCCAACTCTAGTAATCTTTGAACCTAGGATGTTCAAAACCGATAAATTTCATCTTCAGTTCATCGGAATGATAAAATAAGGTCCAACTCTAGTAATTTTGTAACCTGTGATGTTCGAATCTTATAAATTTCATCTTCAGTTCATCCGAATGAGAAACTCAGGTCCAACTCTAGTAATCTTTGAACCTGGGATGTTCAAATCTGATAAATTTCATCTTCAGTTCATCCGGATGAGAAACTCGGGTCTAACTCTAGTAGTCTTTGAACCTGGGATGTTCGAATCTTATAAATTTCATCTTCTGTTCATCCGAATTAGAAACTCAGGTCCAACTCTAGTAATCTTTGAACATGGGATGTTGGAATCTTATAAATTTCATCTTCAGTTCATCCGAGTGAAAAAATCATGTCAACCTCTAGTAATCTTGTAACCTGGGATGTTCAAATATTATAAATTTCATCTTCAGTTCATCCGAATGAGAAAATCAGGTCCAATTGTAGTAACCTTTGAACCCTGGATGTTCGAATCTGATAAATTTCATCTTCTGTTCATCCGAATGAGAAATCAGGTCCAACTCTAGTAATCTTTGAACGTGGGATCTTCAAATCTGATAAATTTCATCTTCAGTTCATCCGAGTCGGAAACTCAGGTCCAACTCTAGTAATCTTTGATCCTGGGATGTTCGAATCTGATAAATTTCATCTTCAGTTCATCCGAATGAGAAACTCATGTCTAACTCTAGTAATCTTTGAACCTGGGATATTAAAATCTGATAAATTTAATCTTCAGTTCATCTGAATGAGAAACTCAGGTCCAACTGTAGTAACCTTTTAACCTTGGATGTTCGAATCTGATAAATTTCATCTTCAGTTCATCTGGATGAGAATCTCGGGTCCAACTCTAGTAGTCTTTGAACCTGAGATGTTCAAATCTGATAAATTTCATCTTCAGTTTATCCGAATGAGAAACTCACTTCAAACACTAGTAATCTTTTAACAAGGGATGTTCAAATCTTATAAATTTCATCTTCAGTTCATCCGAGTGAGAAAATCATATCCTAATCTAGTAATCTTTTAACCTAGGATTTTCAAATCTTATAATTTCATCTTAAGTTCATCCAAATGAGAAAATCAGGTCCAACTGTAGTAACCTTTGAACCCTGGATGTTCGAATCTGATAAATTTCATCTTCAAATCATCCGAATGAGAAACTCAGGTCAAACTCTAGTAATCTTTGAACTTGGGATCTTCAAATCTGATAAATTTCATCTTTAGTTCATCAGAGTGAGAAACTCAGGTCCAACTCTAGTAATCTTTGAACCTGGGATGTTCAAATCTTATAAATTTCATCTTCAGTTCATCCGAATGAGAAACTCCGGTCCAACTATAGTAATCTTTGAACCTGGGATGTTCAAATCTTATAAGTTTAATCTTCAGTTCACCCGAATGAGAAACTCAGGTACAACTCTAGTAATCATTTAACCTGTGATGTTCAAATCCGATAAATTTCATCTTCTGTTCACCCGAATGAGAAACTCAGGTCCAACTCAAGTAATCTTTGAACCTGGGATGTTCAAATATGATAAATTTGCTCTTCAGTTCATCCGAATGATAAAATCAGGTCCAACTCTAGTAATCTTTGAACCTGGGATGTTTGAATCTTATAAATTCATCTTCAGTTGATCCGAATGAGAAACTCAGGTTCAACTCTAGTAATCTTTGAACCTGGGATGTCCAATTTTAATATATATTTCGTATCCAGTTCATCTGAATGAGAAACTCAGGTCAAACTCTAGTAATCTTTTAACTTGGGATATTTAAATCTGATAAATTTCATTTTCAGTTCAACCGAATGAGAAACTCAGGTCTAACTCTAGTAATCTTTGAACTTTGGATGTTCAAATCTTATAAATTTCATCTTCAGTTCATCACAATGAGAAACTCAGGTCCAACTCTAGTAATCTCTTAACCTGGGATGTTCAAATCTAATAAATTTTATCTTCTGTTCATCCGAATGAGAAACTCATGTCCAACTCTGGTAAACTTTGAACCTGGGATGTTCAAATCTTATGAATATCATCTTCAGTTCATCCGAATGATAAAATCAGGTCCAACTCGAGTAATCTTTGAACCTGGGATGTTCAAATCTGATAAATTTCATCTCCAGTTCATCCGAATGAGAAAATCAGGTCCAACTTTAGTAATCTTTGAACATTGTAGTTCAAATCCGATAAATTTCATCTTCAGTTCATCGGAATGATATAATAAAGTCCAACTCTAGTAATCTTTGATCCTGGGATGTTCAAATCTTATAAATTTCATCTCTAGTTCATCCGAATGAGAAAATCAGGTCCAACTCAAGTAATCTTTGAACCTGGGATGTTCAAATCCGATAAATTTCATCTTTAGTTCATCGGAATGATAAAATAAGGTCCAACTCTAGTAATTTATTTTTTAACCTGGGATGTTCGAATCTTATAAATTTCATCTTCAGTTCATCCGAATGAGAAACTCAGGTCCAACTCTAGTAATCTTTGAACCTGGGATATTCAAATCTGATAAGTTTCATCTTCAGTTCATCCAAATGATAAAATCAGGTCCAACTCTAGTAATCTTTAAACCTGGGATGTTCGAATCTTATGAATTTCATCTTTTGTTTATTCGAATTAGAAACTCAGGTCCAACTCTAGTAATCTTTGAACAATTGATGTTCAAATCTGATAAATTTCATCTTTTGTTCATCCGAATGAGAAAATCAGGTCCAACTCTTGTAATATTTGAACCTGGGATGTTCAATTCTGATAAAATTTAACTTCAGTTTATCTGGATGAGAAACTTGGGTCAAATTCTAGTAGTCTTTGAACTTGAGATGTTCAAATCTGATAATTTAATTTTCAATTCATCCGAATGAGAAACTCAATTCCAACACTAGTAATCTTTGAACATGGGATGTTTGAATCTTATAAATTTCATCTTCAGTTCATCCGAGTGAGAAAATCATGTCCAACTATAGTAATCTTTGAACCTGGGATGTTCAAATCTGATAAATTTAATCTTCAGTTAATCCGAATAAGAAATCAGGTCCAACTATAGTAACCTTTGAACCCTTGATGTTCTAATCTTATAAATTTCATCTTCAGTTTATCCGAATGAGAAATCAGGTCCAACTCTAGTGATCTTTGAACCTGTGATCTTCAAATCTGTTAAATTTCATCTTCAATTCATCCGAGTGAGAAACTCAGGTCAAGCTCTAGTAATATTTGAACCTGGGATGTTTGAATTTGATAAATTTCATCTTCATTTCATCCGAATGAGAAACTCAGGTCCAACTCTAGTAACCTTTGAACGTGGGATGTTCAAATCTTATAAATTTCATCCTCAGTTCATCCTAATGAGAAACTCATGTCCAACTCTAGTAATCTTTGAACCTGGGATGTTCAAATCTGATAAATTTCATCTTAAGTTCATCTGAATGATAAAATCAGGTCCAACTCTAGTAATCTTTGAACCTGGGATGTTCAAATCATATAAATTTCATCTTCTGTTCATCCGAATTAGAAACTCTGGTCAAACTCTAGTAATCTTTGAACCCGGGATGTTCAAATCTGATAAATTTAATCTTCTATTCATCCGAATGAGAAACTCAAGTCCAACTCTAGTAATCTTTGAACCTGGGAAGTTTAAATCTGATTAATTTCATCTTAGTTTATACGATTGAGAAACTCAGGTCCAACTCTAGTAATCTTGAACCTGGGATGGTCAAATCTTATAAGTTTCATCTTCAGTTCACCCGAATGAGAAACTCAGGTCCAACTCTAGTAATCTTTGAACTTGGGATGTTCAAATCTGATAAATTTCATCTTCTATTACTCCGAATGAGAAACTCAGGTCCAACTCTGGTAATCTTTTACCCTGGGATGTTCAAATCCTATAAATTTCATCTTAAGTTTACCCGAATGAGAAACTAAGGTCTAACTCTAGTAATCTTTGAACCTGGGATGTTCAATTCTAATATATATTTTATCTCTAGTTCATCCGAATGAGAAACTCAGGTCAACCAATAGTAATCTTGTAACTTGGGATGTTCAAATCTGATAAATTTCATCTTCGGTTCATCCGAATGAGAAACTCAGGTCCAACTCTAGTAATCTTTGAACCTGGTATGTTCAAATCTGATAAGTTTAATCTTAAGTTCACACGAATGATAAACTCAGGTGAAACTATAGTAATCTTTGAACCTGGGATGTTCAAATCTGATAAATTTCATCTACTGTTGATCCGAATGAGAAACTCAGGTCTTAATCTAGTAATCTTTGAACCTTGGATGTTCAATTCTAATATATATTTGGTCTCCAGTTCATCCGAATGAGAAACTAAGGTCCAACTCTAGTAATCTTTGAACTTGGGATGTTCAAATCTGATAAATTTCATCTGATGTTCACCCGAATGAGAAACTCAGGTCGACCTCTAGTAATCTTTGATCCTGTGATGTTCAAATATGATAAATTTCATCTTATGTTCATCCGAATGAGAAACTAAGGTCCAACGCTAGTAATCTTTGAACCTGGTATGTTCGAATCTTATAAATTTCATCTTCAGTTCATCCTAATGAAAAACTCAGGTCCAACTCTAGTAATCTTTAAACCTGGGATGTTCAAATCTTATAAATTTCATCTTCAATTCATCCGAGTTAGAAACTCAGGTCCAACTCTAGTAATCTTTGAACCTGGGATGTTCAAATCTGATAAATTTCATCTTAAGTTCATTCGAATGATAAAATCAGGTCAAACTCTAGTAATCTTTGAACCTGGGATGTTCAAATCTTATAAGTTTCATCTTCAGTTCTTCCGAATGATAAAATCAGGTCAAACTCTAGTAATCTTTGAACCTGGGATGTACGAATCTTATAAATTTCATCTTCAGTTCATCCGAATGAGAAACTCAGGTCCAACTCTAGTAATCTTTGAACC
>JAJJMB010013298.1:0-11811 GCA_023531105.1 Papaver atlanticum | reverse complement strand
CATAATTCCTAGCCGAACTTCTCTCTGCAACTTTCATTTTCAACTCAGTTTGATGATTACTTCTCATTTCTTCAACCAAAAACGAATGACAAGTAATGGGTTTGTGAGAATATCTTCGTTAATGATTTAAATTAAGCTATATACATAGAGGTGGTGGTGGTAGTTGGAGGTGGTAGGTGATGGGCGGCGGTGGTGGGAGGAGGTGGTGGTTATATATATATAGGTGGTTATTAGGTTGGTTTTAAATTAAATTAGGTTAAGGGTAGGTTAGTCATTTCCACACGAACGGACTTTTGGGGACTACTCAAAAATGGAGGGGGACTATTTTGTGATAGGAATGTCTACCCTATACTTATAAGGGGTGTCCTAAAGTGTGGAAATGAGGTACCTCATAATCCAAATTATCCCAAAACTTGATATAGAGAAAACCTACACCATACGTAACCCTATACCATCTCTAAGTAAATTATCCCAAAATTGGAGAAATTTTTAATGGGCTTTTGGGCTTTTGTGGTATCACTAAATAACTGTAATCCGCGAAAATGGAAAATGTCTTATGTCTTCACGAAAATTGGCCCCAAAAGGCCGAAAGGCCTAAAGCAAATAATGAATTAGTGATATTGTCCATTGGAGAGGAAGAGACATCCACGGCGATATAGAGAAAACCTAAGCCTCTCTTGGTATACCGTATACTATGCCAGCTGCTTGGTGAACCCAACATAACACACAACATACATACAAATTTTTCTGCAAAAAGACAATGATAAAAGTAAAAATCACTGCAAAAATCTCAGAAATTTGGATCCAACAGATATTGTTGCATCCAAATATCGTGCAATGTGCAACTAGTTGTAGTGTACAAATGGTGACCGGCTAGAAATATTGCCATTTGGTATAAGTTTAAATGACCCAAATACAGAATGCCGGAATACCAATACAAACACAGAATACATAATGCCATCAGTACAACAGAAATAGCGTCAGTGACACAACACTAATTATCTTGTATTTTAGACTTGAATTGGGTGAGAATGTTCAACTCAATGGGTTAGATATATAAATTATCCTTACCTGAAATCAGCTTTAGAGCCTCGTATTATAATTTTGATTGTGCCTGGAATGAAATAATATTGGATGAGAATGTTCATACCCTTTAGCTTGCGAACATACATTACCACCACCACCGCCACAACCATCAGCCGACATGACCATGGTGACTGCTGATATTAATCAATAGTCCCTAAAATCTGCAGCAACCCTTTGAGCCATTCTGGGTCATGTTTGTCAGAGTGGTGTGCATCATCTATAATTACATCTACTATACAAAATCCGCTGCATTGACAGTAGAATCCGAAACCGTGGGGTTAAGGTCAGAGCGGCAAACAGGACAAGTAGAATGAGAATCTAACCAACCATCAATACATTCACAATGAAAAACATGACGACACTTAGGTAATAATCTCAGCATATCTTCAACTTCATATTCACCCAAGCAAACAGCACAATCTAGTAGTGTTCCTATTGCGTTGATCTTCTTCTTATGATTCTTAATATCAGAGTAGACTAATAGCGGAAACGTCTGGATCACTTTTGAATCAAGTCCTTTTTCTGTTGTTGAACTATCATTATCATCGTCATCATTATTAGCACCGTTATTACCACTTAGTTCATACTGAAAACAAAATAGACAAATATAAATAGAGAGAATACCTATGAAGAACAAAACGCAGAATACCAGGGTTGCTTCAAACATCGGGATGGATAGTTGCATTCTTCCGAAGAAGTTGAAGTTTTTAGGAGATTTAAGAAGAATGGAAGTTTGAAAAGGAGGCTATAGTAACGTGAGGTTTAAGATAAACCCTAACTTTATCGAACATTTTGGGCGGGACTTGCCTGCAAGTTGCTCGCAGTTTCCAACTTGGGCTGCCTTATGCTCTCAGATTATGGCTTTCACTCCAACGGGTTAGCAATTTTTAGATTGGGTCCATGCCTTGGTTACAACAACATGCGAGCAGGACGCCAATTACGGTGAATCATGTTAGAGTGCCAGTTGCTCGTGCATGGTACTGTATCGAGCCTCGCTACTTGTCTTCAAATCCTGGATGAAACGTTCATTGTTCAATTTGAGTTGTCTTCTACTGAGCATTCAGTCATCCTAAATCAAAGATTTGTACACCGATTTTTTTTACTTGGTCTCAACTTTATGAATGCAATTACATAGATGTAGAAAATGAGTTGAAGCTGCGTGTAGTACAATAATTAAGAAAACAAATAATTTGTAAAACCCCTCATCCCAGTACAGGAGAACCAACATGGATATTTCTCGCGTCAGGATGGTTAATTTTCGTCGTTTTGAAATATATAATTTCTTACTGAATTATGATTGATGAGCAGTGAGCACCACCACCAACTCTTCCTTTAGCGGCCGTTTCAGAAGCAATGGGATTAAGATTAGAGTGACAAACACAACAAGTAGCTTGAGAAACCAAGTATCAACAATTAATAGTACCCTGACAGAGTCTAAACAGAAAATGAGAAGACAATCTTCAATCTAATACATTATTATTACATCATAAATATATATCTCTCAGTCATCCATAAAAATAAGCACAATATGAAATCTTCAAAAGCAACTTATTTCATCGTACTTCTGTCGTCGTCACTTTCTCACATCCTCATGTAGTCAAGAAATGATTTTCCAACAAGCTTCCTTGAAAGATTTTCCGTCAAAATATCCTCATACCTACCTCTTCTGAACAAAGCAGGTGTCTCTGGTGTGACCAAGCTCGAAATTGGACCTATTTCCGACTCTAGTTTAGGGTCATGAAATGTCGCGATTGAGAGCCTCTCCTTTGTTGAGTTTACTACTGCCCGGTGATCGACGCTACGGTAAATCCCAGTAGTCATTATCTGTAAAAGGGAAACATTAAGTAATTAAGCAACTTTTTTGGGTACAGTCAAAACAGGTACTCACAACAAGGACCAGTAGGCAGGCCAGTGACGGAAGTGGGGGGTGGCTTACCCAGGCTGTATCCACCCCCACCCCACCACCACCACCACCCCCACCCCTGGAAGAAAAGGAGAAAGCCCAGGTAGGATTTTCGATAGTCCATTAGGACCATTACTAGCCGAAAGAAAAGCAAACTTGGTGAGAATATCTAACGGCATAAATTTATGTGCACCTGTATTTTAAAGTTTACGGTTAATAATGGCAGTGGAGTGAGGAGATGTTTCTCATATTGCAGCCGTTTATTGTATATATGTAAATCTGTTTTATCCTTGTCTACGTAAATGTTTGTCCTAAAACTACGTTCTTTCTAAACTTACTATATTTTTTAGGTTAAAGCCTATCGTTATCGGGACAAAACTAAAAAATGCCATGACTTACAGTGCTTGCAATATCTTGCAAACAAAACATAAGTTACAAAACACTGAAAAAATTGAGCGGCCTTCGGCCGCAAAGTTAGATCAAGATTATGACTTTGGTGTACGAAATTGTCCCCTAATATTAGTTATGAGGTAAAAAGACTTATTGAAAACTTTGCGCTTCAAGGTAAATGTAGCGTGTTTAGGATCTACCTCACTTTAGGTGTTTTACTGCAATTATCTTTGTTGCAGTTGAGATAAACGAAACTGAGAGTTCTTAAAAAAAATTAGCCCACCTAAACTTTAATTACTGGTTCCGTCGCTGAGGCAGGCCATATATGCCCTTGGCCTAAATACCTCCAAAATGTCTCCAACATTCACTATGAACGCATCAGGTAGAGGTTCGATTGAAATCCATCTCTCTTCTTTTCTTATTTGTAATCCTTCAACTTCATTTAGTTGAAGGAGAATTGTCAAACTGCTAAAATCTGAGTGTGACGTAAGACCAAGTACAAGCTCTGGCCGAGGACAAGGAGGATAATAGTTCATCCTAATTGTTTGCAACCCATTTTAAAAAAACTCTGTCATACACTTATTGTCAACTAATTGTAAAGCTTTCTCCATCCTCTCAAAGAGAACCATGCATAGTTTTTTCATTTCTGATGAGTAGGATTCCAGTGTCTCCGTGCATATAAAGAAGGTAAATTAGAGATCATATATATGCAACTTCAACATATTTTTAATCTAATATTAATACAGGGAATGCATGATATTTTGGAAACCAATTAACAAACCCATGTCGACCGGCTTGCTTGATACTGCCTCTAATGTGAATTTTAAGGAAAATTCATGCATGGCTTACCCAAGCAACCTAGACGATATGAAAGTATTTCAAAAAATAACATAAAAAAATAATAAAATCACGTCGTTGAGAATAATAATAACCTGAAAGGCAGAGGGAGTTCTGGAAACAAATGAGGCTTCCTTAAATGAAGAGGAAGAGTTAACATGACAAACCCGTCTGCCCAATCAAGTCTTTGGTCCTCTGATTCAACATAGATTTGTCCAAATCCTTCACTATCTCCATCATTCTGTCCATATTTAATTTTCTCATTTATTGGAAGGTTAAAGAAACCTTTAACTCCTGATTTTACATTTTCCACCAGTAAAGGGTCGACTCCATGGTTTACCAACTGAAGTATACAGCAGATTAGCACTAACTATAGTAAAACACTAAATAGTCGTCAATTAGCAACGTACAATGAAAATCTATATACCTTAAAGAAACCATTCTTTGCAAGCAGAATGAAGCTTATCCAACTCTAACTTTCCAACTACGGGTTCTGGAGATAGTAAATTTTGCAAATCGATGACAGGAACTGTTTCATCATCTGTTAGAGACGCACCAATATTATTCAACGGGATTCCATTGGTGCATATGTATCGAGATGGAATTTCTGCAAGCGTGAGTTTAGCCAATTCCTGAACACTTGGTACTGACATACCATTGCCTAGCTTGATAAGTTTTGGTGTCTCCATGAATTCTTTCAATTGATGAATCTCTTTCTTATCAGAATTTCGGGTTATATATGAAGTCCTTATGTTTCTTTCTCTCTAGTGGATTATGTACACTACAGTACTTATATCTATTTCACCCTCTAATAAATGACTAGTGTTTTTTGGAGTGTATTATCTTTTCATTGAACGAAGGGTCTACCACATGCCTACCAGCACCAGTTTTGACCATGTGATGTCTATGATCTTAATTACCTTCCGGTCTGATTTGTAAAGATAATCTAACAGCGAAGGAAAAAAAATCAAGTTTGTTGGTTATTTGAGTGATTTAAAGTGATTGATTAGGACTGATTTTTGTTGCTTTCAGTGTCTGTGGAGCGTATTATCTTTTCATTGAACGAAGGGTCTGAGCTAGTTACACTACGGGAAAAATCATCATTGACGACTACAGATTAGAGTTGTAGTTGAAAAATGTTTGGCTAAGAGTTGTGGAAGGAGGTTGTGGAAAGTCCAAGCTTTTCTACAATGTTTGGCTAAGAGTTGTAAAGGGTGATGTGATTCCTGTTTCGACAACATTTTGCCAAGGTTGTGAATATCTTTCAGAATTACTTTGAAAGCCTAACACAACTCCTGCTAGAGTTGTAAGACAATCTTGAACAACATAGGTTGTGTATCGTGGAAACATATGTACCAATACTTATTAGTATTATGAATAAAATTTGCACGACACTTGTATAAGCTGTCGAACTATCTTGGACAACACATAGTTATGTTGTAAAGACATTATTTCACAATATCTGGTCAGTGTAGTTGAAAAATGGAAGACAACATTTATTAGTATTGTGAATACTATTGTCACTACACTTGCTAGAGTTGTAGAACTATTCTGAACAACTCCTACTTATGTTGAAAGATTTGCTTTTACAAGCACTGCCTTCTGTAGTAGAAATTTTTAACACAACACTTATTAGTATTATGAATATTACAAACAGTACACTTGTTGGAATTGTAGAACTACCTTGCACAACTATACTATGTGTAGTATCAATTTTTAACACAACTCTTATTAGTATTGTGAATACGACTGTGACAACCATAGCTATATGTAGTAGAAATTTTTAACACCACTCTTATTAGAATTGTAGAACACCAGTTTTATTAATAAGACTTTGTTTCACAATTTATGGGTTGTGTAGTGGAAATCTCTAACACAACTGTCTATAATTTGTGAATAAGACCCTATATTTCACTTTTGGCACTTTTTTTATGTTGTGAAATGTGAAGAAACAACTGAATTAAACTTTCTTAAAATGAAACATAAACTTGTTCTGAAGCTGAAAGATTCATTCAAATTAAACCACAACCAGTGTAACAACATTCACATACCAATGTAATACACAAAACATACAAAAAAGTGGCAGTGATGTGGATGTTTGTTACGAAAAGTTAAGTCTCCTGAACACTCCAAAAAGATCAAAGAATATTAAGAATTCTACTGGTAGGATATTCGATCCTTGAGCCATGTGATAAAATTTGAAACAGCTTCACCAACATACTTGATTTCTGAAGTTGGCCTGTAGACATGAGCATCATCCGCATAAGTAGTCAGCACACACACAGTGTAGGCTCCAAGACCTATTGGCAACCCATGTATCAGCATCTATGGATTTGTTTCACAAATTTCCGCCTCAGTAACCACCTCGCCCTCCTTGTACCAGCTTAACAGCTTTTAATCTTGGAATCTCTCTGGCACTTGCACCTTATTTGGTCTCCTGACAGGACTTGGAGTGGTATTATTTGAGTCTCTTTCATTGCAGCGAACAATCCTGCTAGTGCTAGCCTCCTGGTTATTGCTGGCTTTTGGACTTGACCTGTGAGAGGGTGAGACTCCATTGCAGACACATTTTGAGCTCCTTCCCTATAATAAGACCATATCTTCAGTATGAGGGGCATAATCAGGTTTGAATTCATCAAGAAAAGAAGATCTAATAGACGACAAGTTAAATTCCCACCTCTAACCGCACAAGTCGATCATTCATTGCTCTATAGGATTCCTGAGACTCTCTAATCATCAACTTATAGTGGGACTGGGCAACAACCTTTTTATGTGTTGCTCCAAAACCAATTCATTTAAGTCTCCCTACACAAATAATGGAATAAACATCAATTGTACCGAAATTTTGTTAAGCAAAAGCAATAAATATTATGGAATAAAATCAGGCTTTTCTTAAACACGAAAACAATTAACTAACAAGATTGTTACCTCAAATTCCGCATCCTTTTCTCCCCTTAAGATATGTCATTAAGCGCAAGTTCACTTAGAACTCTCCCCCATTAAAGTTGTCATCCTCCCGCCAAAACAAAATAACAACAACAAAGAGCAACCTTTACCAGAGAAAGGTTGAAAACCGGTTTTAACTATTGCGATGCAAAAGTTGAAACCTCAAAACACATATGCTTTTATGCTAAACCAAAAGATTCAACATATTGTGACTTTTTCACATATTGTTTCTACAGGAACCCCTCATGATCCTTTGATAAAGCTTACCAACATGGGCTAGAACTTAATCCCGCTAAATCAAAAAGTAACCCAAACCATAAGGGTTCACACAATTATGAGATCGAATATCAAGGTAATAAAACCGAAATCAAACATCCCATAAACATACATAGCAATAAAATAAAGCATTCAAGCACATGCTATGTAACCGAAAACTATCACAAGAAAAATTATAAAATAATAATTTTATTCATAATAAGGTAGTTTTATTCATAATAGACTTTACAATTATTGAAAGAAATCAAAAACTGAAGTCTATTTTTCCCTTTATTTAATCCTTCAAGGTTGAAGCCGGATCTGATGATTTCACAGAATTCCAATCATCTTCTATAATTAAAAATCTTGATTCAAGACTAACAACATTGTCATTGACTTCCTTTACCTCCTTTCGCATATCTTTTTCCATATTCCTTACTTCACATAGGATTAGATCTAGTTTTAATGACAGATTCTTGAGAAGATTGTCATTGAGAGATGAAATCTCTTCATTAGGAACATCTTGATGAAGTTCTGGAGATGAGTCCGAATCACCATCGGAGAATTCGAGGCGAAGTTTCTTGTTAGGAAACAGAATGGTCCAGACTTTTTCAGTCTTGCGAGAGTTGCAGCTAGAGGAAGACATTCTGTCAAGACTCTATAAAATTAAGTAAGAGGTCTTTCCTCTTATAAGTTCAAGAACTTTTTCTCAATTTTTTTGTTGTTGAGAATATTATTTAATTAATTTCTTAACCGAAAACCCATTTAGAAATATTTTTATTCAAATATTTACAATTGTATCCTTACTGTGTGTTTTGAAAGTACAAGTAAGGATTCATGATAACCGATTAGGTTTTCATATTTCGGTTGTTGAATTTTCTTCCTTTGAAGGTTTCTACATTCATAAAAAATTGAGAAGCACTTGTGTTTGAACTTTTAGGTTCAACTCTCAATCTCGAAGTAAGATCTTGATGTTTGACAATCATATTCACTTTCTTAGGAGTGATTTTTGATCTAGACCTAGATCTTGGATTTTTGGGTTTGTAGACTCTTCCCCTTTTAACATCAGGACATTGCCGTTGATAATGCCCCTTTTGTTTGCAATGAAAACAAATGCCAGAAGTCTTCTGGTTGCAGGATTTGGGTTTCACAAATTTGTTTGACCTTGTATCCTTGCCTTTCGATATATTGATATCGGGTGACGATTTTCTGAAGCAGTTGAGCTCGTCTATCAGTTTTTGATTTTCAGCTTTTAACTCCCTTATCTCATCTCGATAATGTTTAATCTCGAGAATGAGTTTAGATACTTAAACCTTTTCGGAACATTGGGAGACCTCAATTTTCTCTAATCGCTTGTTGAATTTTTCTTTATCATTAAGAAAACTTCAATTGAGTTGATCAAGTGATGATATCATTCCATTTATGTTAGATTCAAGAACCCGAGTTCTATTATCTTTATATGAAAACGTTCCTTTGAAAATCGAAGGTGTAACCTCTTCTAGTGTATCTATTGTTGAAGATGTTTCAGAGTTAGAGACTTCTGCAATAGTTGCAATATTGTCCACAATATAGTCTTGATTATCCTCGTCGTGGGAATAATCAAGTGTTGCAGTATATGCATTTCTTTTCAATTGATTATCCTTGGTTGGGCAATCTGGAGAAATATGACCAAATCCTCTACATTTGTAGCATTGAGGAATATTGTCATCATCGTCCCAAGTGTCTTTACTACTATGTGTAGAGGTGTGTTTTCCCTTTGACACATGAGATTCACTTTTCCGATATCTCAACAATTTTTTGAGTTGTTGAGTAATAAGAGATAGATGATGATTTACTTCTGCTTCATCTTCAGCACTTTGATCTTCCTGATATTTGGAGTTTTCCAGACATTGAGTCGTAATTTTTCTGCTAGCATTATAGGCTAGATTTTCCTTTTGTTTAGACAAATACTCTTGATCGAATATCTTTAGTTTTCCAACAAGGGAACTTCTTGATAACACGGAAAGATCATTGGCTTCAATAATTGCATGCTTCTTAGAATCGTATCTTGATGGCAACGATCTGAGAATTTTGCATACTATGTCCTTTTCAGAAATAGTCTTTCCAAGAGAGAAAGAAGCATTAATTATCTCAGAGAGTTTGAGGTAAAACTCTTCAAAAGTGTCGTTGTCATCCGTTCGAAGGTTTTCCCAGTCGGATAATAGAGTTTGAAGTCTAGCTTCTTTCTCTGAAGTGTTTCCTTCGAATACGATCTGAAGATTATCCCAAGCTTTTTTCGAAGTTAGGCATGTTGATACATGATGTTGTAGATCACGACTTACAGCATGTACAATAGCATTCAAACCATATGAATTCTGCTTAGCAAAAGACTTTTCTTCAGTTGAGTAATCTACTAAGCGTTTAACTCAGTTTCCGAATTTTCTACTTTCAGGCGATCATAACCATCGACGACTAATAGCCATGTATCAAAGTCTCGTGATTGAAGAAAAGATCTCATAGAAGATTTCCACCATAGATAGTTTTATCCGTCAAATCTTGGCGGTACGTTAATCGAAGTTGATTCATGAGAACTCGAATTCATTTCTTATAGGTTGGATCGCACCAAACACAGATTGTTAGATCTTTTCGTGTTTGCCTTCTCTGATACAAATTGAAAATACGAGGATACCCAAATATACCTCAATCTAAAACTTTTCCACCTATAAGTCCTTTTCTGAAAGTGATTGTCTATGGACTGAGTCGATACAATACAACTAATAGGTTCACACTTCATGTGATCGTCTATGGATACGAGATCGAGACAATACAACAACGAAGTATGTTTACTTGATAATAGGTTCGTACTTAAGATTCACTAACGGTTGTTGAACTTTGATTTAAAGGCTTCTTTGGGATTGAGAAGCTCTATTAGATAATAGCAGTTTATTTTAGTTTTCGATTGATTTGATTGACTAAGGGTTGTTGAACTTTGATTGCATCTAGTTTGTTTATGCTTGAGAATCTTCTCTTCTGATATAAGATTCACTCAAACTAGATCGAAGTTTCGACGGGGATCTTTAGACTGTTTGTAGATCATAAGACGTCTTGTGATAATCCAACGTTAACAGACTCTGTTCTATGTGTGATTGATCACAAGAGATTTAAGTTGATTGCGTGCAGGTGTTTATTGAAGATCAAAGAAGATTTGAAGACAAGAAGACTTTTTGGGTTCATAATCTTTGGTGTGCACAATACTTGTTTCGGCTCGAAAGGGATCCAACTATAATCGGTTTATCTTTGTGATAGATTGGATTGATTAGTTGAGTAGATCGGCATCAATACACTTCTTTGTGATTAATAGTATTGATTGCATAGTCTAACAATTACTTCGGTAGTTGTTGAGAGATTGATCTAAGGACCCGACAAAGGAGTTTATTGGTTAAACGGAAGAGCCTTTATCAAACTCATATCACTTGATTGAAAAGAGTTGTTACCGAACATATTTGTTGTTCCTTTACTGTTTGGAATACGAACCAAAGGAATTATTCCAAGTGCGTGACTTATTGACAAGTTGGAGGCGCAGGGATACAGACGGAACTAGGTGAACTATAGGTTTAGTTGCTTGGTCTCAACTATACGAAGTTGGTTTGATTTTGTATAGTGGATTAATCCTGAGAGTATTCAATTCTGGACAAGGTACCGGGGAGTTTCTGCATTTGCGGTTTCCTCGTTAACAAAATCTTGCCATGTCTTTTAGTTTTCTATTTCCGCAATTATAATTGTTTTTATTATAATTAGAAGTAAAATACACAAACGTTAATTCCTATTTACTTGATAGTAATCCTATTATGTTTGGTTATGTCCGAACCATTTATCAAGTAAACATACTTCGTTGTCGTATTGTCTCGATCTCGTATCCATTGACGATCACACGAAGTGTGAACCGATTAGTTGAATTGTCTCGACTCGGTCTATAGACAATCACTTTCGGAGAAAGGACTTATAGGTGGAAAAGTTTTAGATTGAGGTATATTTGGGTACCCTCGTCTTTTCAATTGGTATCAGAGCAGGCAAACACGAAAAGATCTAACAATCTGTGTTTGGTGTGATCCAACCTATAAGACTGGAATCTAGAAATGGTTTTTATAGAACCTGATAATGATTCAGTTAACGTAAAGAAAAACATCAAGATTTTTGAATTAACACTTGATAATGGGATCTATGATGTAATTTTGATAGTGGTAAGAATGAGTTCGTAAGACTTGTGAAAGCAATTGAATTTAGATTTATTTAAACTAAAAGTAGAGAAAATTTAAATCCAAATTTGTTTTTTTTTAGAGTGAAAATAACCAAGACACTAGATTCCATTATTACACATGAATAAATGATGATAAAAATTCCAAAACTCTAATTAT
>JAJJMB010013296.1:10368-41947 GCA_023531105.1 Papaver atlanticum | reverse complement strand
AAATTTGCCTAATTAAAACCCATTTTCTAAATTAAAACCCCACTTTTACCAAATCAAAACCTTAATTTCACTAAATAAAAACCATAATTTCTGTTGTTATCTTTTAAACTGGAGGTGTTGGTGAAGGTGGAGCAGTGTTATATATGTGGTGGATATGGCGAGCTAATGAAGAAATGACTGTGGAGTAAGCTGTGACGGTCTTCCTACTGCCAATCGTATTGATGATTTTAGTTAAGAGTTGGAGAAATAGAAATGGTATGTTTTACTGTTGCTATACTTTCCACCTGTATTGATCTTCTTAGTGATGAGATGAAAATGGAACGGTATTGATGTTTTTTCTGTTGTTACACTTGCAAATCATATTAATGTTTTCAGGAAAGAGACGAAGAAATTGATATGATGGTCGGAAGATGGAAGGGAATAAAGGGGGAGTGGGATCGAGAGTTCATAGTTGGGTAGTGTTAGGTTAGGATCGTGAAGCGTGTAAAATGTACGTGCGATAATAAGGGTGATTTAGTCTGAATAAAGGGTAAATAGTCAATTGCATAATTTTTTAGTTATTACTAAACAGAAGTAAAAATTTAACAAGGTCAATTGCTTAATTTTTTATTTTTTTTTGAATCTAGTATAGCCTGGAGTTATTAACCTCTCTCCTCTCTGAACTGACGATTTCCGGCAAAGAGAAAAAAATATTTCCGGCACCCTTTACTGCTCAGATCTTCTAATATCTGAGCAGTATTAGTTTTAAATCTTCAAACTATTAGCTTAGGTTAGATTAAAAGAAAGTGAATCGAAAAGGAAGAAAGAAAGCAACCCTAAATCACAGTTCAATCACCACCTACATCAAACCCTAACTCATCTGCCATGATTTCAGCTGATCTCATCGGCTAATCTCGATTCACCGGCCCATCGGATTCAATTAAACCTTTTGCTGCTACCTATTTGTGATACCCAACCTTTATTCATGAAGATTTCTCCCTAAATCATCGTTATGCTGCTGCTAAATCTCGGTTCTTAATAGAATTTTCTCGGCGCTAGTCTTCATAGACAATCCTTACCAGCCTGATCCTTCTGCAGTAATCACCTCAATCTCAGTATGCGAGGTAATCATTTTCAGGATTTTTACATGGATTTTGTAAATCCGGCTAATCCCTGAATACCCTTTTATTTGCCAGATCTAGCTCACAGAGTATCCAAAGTTTTCTTAGTTTTTCTTTTTTAATCCTTAATCTTTAAATCCCTCTTTGCAATCGATCTGTTTTCTTATTTTCCTGTTTTTGCTTTTTGGTGAAGTTTGTAACCTTGCTAGTTTGTGCTTGGATTACTGTTGTTCGTCTTAGTCATTTCTAGGCTAAGGTAACCCCTTGTTTCTTTTTTAATTTTGATGCTTACCTCCCTGTTTTGATTTAGATGTGAAGGCTTGTTCTTAACCGCCAGTATAGTTTAATCTTGCAGTTAGGTTTGGTTTGGTTTTGTTGGTGGTGTCTTTCTCTTTGTTTTGTTTCCGTGCCTTGTTTTCCATTGGTTTTTACTGCAAGTGTTGCAGTGTTGTGTGTGTGCTTTTTAGAAATCCTGTTTCAGATTTGATTGCCAAGATTTTTTTTTTTTTTTTGTGTGTGTGCCCAGGGAGCTTGTTATCCTTGATTTGTTCGTATGTTCTGGACTTAGGTCCTTTTAGAGGATTTCCTCGATTTGGTTTGATCATTTTAGTCCTTTGGTTGCCTGTTTTGAGTTTTGATCTGTGCAACCAAACAATAGCATTTTAGCTTTCACCCTTCAGCATAATCTCTTGCCTGTGCCAAAATTCGGGATACCCAGCCTTGATCTTTGGTACCCAGATTCAACTGGGCAGTTGTCTTTCTTAGGCTTCACAATTGAACTAAATTCCAGATTTGCTTTATGCCTTTCTTGGTGTATTGGTGGTGAAGCCTGAAGCAAGCCGTTTAATAAACCTTTCACATTGGTCCTCTACTAGATTTTTAGACTCAGCCGTAATGTCTTGACCAAGGTGATAAAACCATCTTAGCTAGTAGCATAAACATCTTATCCTCATGTCGATTCCATGGGTACTGAATCCTTAGGATTGTTTCACAACTTCGGTTTTACCTCTTCACAACAGCTAGCAAAATCCTAATTGATATGCGAATGGGCCGGTGAACTCATCTCCTTTACAAGTTTTTTAAGTTTCTTGCATTTTACATTGGGCAGTGCTATTTTACATTGGGCAGTGCTACCCCGAGTGACCTCGCATAATGGCTTTATAAGCTAGCGGGTTTATAGCTGTTTGATGTAAAAAAATCTTGTTATTTGGGTTCTCAATAATTAACAAAGTTGTCAGATAGTCATTAAAAAAGTACATATTCCCCATTAACCCTTAGATATATTTCACATTATTAGTTACTCCATTTGGTGGGTCCAGCTATAAAAATCATATACAAATTTTATCAATGGCATCAGAATTCCAAATCTAATCTCAAACTAACCCTTCATTCAAATCGATACCACTTTCTAAGCATAATTGAGATGAGACTGTATCTGTAAACTCGGTCGTGATTATAGGGAAGATTGTATGTTGTTAATCTTTGAGCTGCGATCTCTACTTCCATTCGATTCCCTCTCACTACCAAATGCTTTAGTTTTTATAATTCTACAGATGAGTGATCATTAGTCATCTTTAATCATCTTTGATCTTTAGTGATCATTTTTATAGTTCTCAAAACTACCGGTAACTTGGTTGTGTATATAAATGGTATCAAACTCAATCCTTGGCTCCTTGCAAATACATATTGGGCTTCCTTGAGCTTTCACATGTGGCTAAATACTCGTAATCAATCTAATTCCCCTTTTTTGGGATTAAATCATTCACTAACTAATCATTGCAAAATATGTCCTTGCATAAAAAATTAATAAAAAATTAACAGTATCGTGTCATGTGTAAATCGATCTAAATACAGAGCTAGTGGATAATAACCTTTTGACGATAAAATTCTCTAGAGGGATCAAAGTTTTCTTCTTGTTGAACAATAAATTTGACCCTCAACTAATCTGAAGTAAAAGAGTAATTTTTTTTCAAGGTTTTACCTAACACTACCCATGTTTTTCCTAAGTGCCACTCATAGTAAAAACTAAAATAATTTTCAACCTAATTTGAAGTGGGTAATAAAAACCCACATTCTTCCTAACCTATCACCTGTAACAACAGATGTAGCCTTCCCCGCCTTCAATTTACTAAATACAACGTCACCATGTGTAACATCACGATCTTAATCTTATAGAGATTGAAGTATTAGTTTTAATCTTATTCACGAATTTTTGACTAAGATTTTAATCTTAAATTATTTTCGATTAGGTTTATTTTAATGGAGACAAATCAAGTTTTGATTTTGATCTTAGTCACTATTCCAAAGTACAGAAACTCCGATGACAAGATTTATGTGATTCCATTATAGCAACAAACACTAGAGCCTTCCCAATTTTGATGTAATATAATTTGAAAACTTTGCAACTAAGATCCATAGATAGTTGTATGAAGAGGGATTGGTGATGCTGGAATGGTGACTGTGGTTGTTGTATTAGGGCGGCAGGTGGCAATGATAATGGCATAATAGGTGTTACTGTATTAGGACGGTAGTAGAGAAGATGAATTTCTATTACCCACTCTTAATTAGGTCTACACTAATTGTGTTTTAAGACCGTGGGTGGTACATAGGTAAAGTGTGGGTGGTATTTAGGTAAAACCTTTTTCAATGTAAAAGTCTCTAAACTAAAATATGGAAATAAACGCTGGTTGTTTTGAATTTGCCAAACTAAAGTAGGAGGGCTTTTTAATAATTAAAATAATTGGCAACTGTCCATAAATCATCAACGGCTAGGAATAGCTATGTATTATCATACAATGGGTTTTAACCCGCTAGCTTATAAAGCCAGTATGCGAGGCCGCGCGTGAGAGCATTGCTCTTTTACATTTCAAGCAAATTTGTATTCCTTCTTCTAGTTTTAATTACTTTAGTTTCGAGTCTGTAATTCGTCTTGTATCTTTGTTTCAATTTTTAGTAAACTCTGTAATACCTTGTTAGCACTATTAGCACTAATCTTCAAGGTCATAGATTGGACTACATCAAGACTCACCCAAAGCTAAAGGATCGACTTCAAGTTATGGATCATGCTGAAAAACAAATTAGTAGACATATCTTTCTCGGGCAGTCAATTACAACATCAAGATACAAAGGCCACACTAGTAACTTCAATCAACTGCATCGAACATCTCTATCACCAACTGAGTTCCTGTGGACACCGTTGTGTCCACCAAAAATACATATTTTCTTGTGGAAAGCATTGACCGAAGGCCTTTCGACCTTCGACTCCAATATCCTCCCCTGGTGCAATTCCGATCCGAAAACTGCTATTCTGCTCCAATATCATGTTACTATAGATTCATGGCTTACCGATCTAATTGTAATTGATGAATATTTGGGTATTATATACCCTCATGTAATGGTCCATTAGTAATGCAATAAATTCATGCTTAAAAAAAAAAAAAAACTCGGGTCAACGTCCAGTCCAGGTACCAAGGCCTAACGTTGGACAAATGTTAGACCAGAGCCTAGTGTTGGTCAAAACCTAACTACTAAACTCCAATTATCCCTTATGGATAATATTGTAATTGCGCATGAACTTATCCACACTATGCAGTCTATAAAGAAAAAAACCCAAAAGAGGTTATATGGGCTTAAAAATTGATATGTCAAAAGCTTTCGATAGAGTTGAGTGGAAAATTAGGATTCTGCAAACCAAGGATCTATCTGATTCTTCATGCATTAGTACTCCAATTAATGTTGTTTTAGTTAATGGTTCCCCTTCTAGTTTTTTCAAACCTAGTAGAGTCCTTAGACAAGGAGACCCATTGTCGCCATACCTATTCATTTTATGTATGGAGGGGCTCTCTAGAGTCCTAGAAGAAGCTGAGAAAAAGAAAATGATTAATGGAATTAAGTTCGGCAAAGATTGTCCTTTTATCTCCCACCTGCTTTTCGCAGATGACTGCCTCATAATCACAAAAGCTGACAAAAAGGAGTGTAAAAATCTTTTGAAAGTTCTTGATCTTTTTAGCCAAGGTTCTGGTTAACTGATAAACTATGAGAAATCAGGGATTTTCTTTAGTGAAAATGTCAAAAATAGAGAAGCTAGGGAGATAATAAATATGCTGAAGGTGGGTCGTTTAAAGTTGGATGATAAGTATCTAAGAGTTCCACTTTTCACCCATAGATCTAAAATAAGATGCTTTGAATCGATAGTTTAAAAAATCAAAGTTAGACTCCCTAAGTGGATTAGCAAACTCTTATCCCCGGCAGGGAAGGGTGTCATGATAAAACATGTGTCAGATTCGCTTACAACTTATCAAATGGATTGTTTCGATATTCCTAAAAACATAGCAAAGAAAATGGATTCGCTTAATAGATCATTCTTTTGGGGTCATAATAACGACAACAATAGGGGGTTCTGCATAACATCTTGGACATCTATCTGTAAGCCAAAATTGGAAGGGGGGTTAGGTTTAAAACAATTTCGAAGATTCAACATAGCTATGTTAACTCTCCTAGCTTGGAGAATGATAAAGGACCCGGAGCAACCTTGTTCTAAAATTCTTAAAACTAAATACTTCAAAAGAGTATCTCCACTGGATATCCTTAAAGCTAATCCAAAGAGCTCTTGGCTATGGAAAAGTATGTTACTTGGCCTCAAAGTGGTTCAACAAATAGGAGTCTGGGAGGTAGGGGATGGAAAAGACATACAACTTCGGTCTCATAATTGGATTCTACCACACACCTCAAACAACTTAAGGTAGAATTGACATTGTACCCACCGTTGATAACACTCTCTGCATAGTGAGCGACATCATCCAGAATGACTTTAGGAATGAAACATCAGTTTCATAAACCAGGTCTTTCCTCCTCGAGTGGGTGAAAACATTTTAAGCATAAACCTTTCTGATAATATTGTTTAACTAGATAAATTCGTCTGGCCTTTGACGAACTGTGGATACCTCATGGGTAAAATATGTCTACTCCCACTTAATTACGGAAAATAATAGCAACACACATCATAGGAGTGATAATGGGATCTGGAAAAAAAATATGGGGTTTAAATGTGTTACCAAGAGTGTAGGTTTTCATTTGGAAATTCTATCGTGAGATACTACCAGTCAATCCTACCCTTAGTGCTAGGGTACCTACAATCTCCGCCAGGTGTGCTGCAACAATGTTGACGAAACACAAATACATATCCTACTCCATCGTCCCTTCAGTAACGATATTTGGTTTGGTTTGGGTTGTAATATAAGTGGTTTCTTGGGAATGAATACTAAGCAGTGGATAGAATCGTGGTTTGCTAAAAATCAGTCGAGTCCAGTAGAAAATTTTGAATGGAAAGAGTTGAGTGCAATAGTGTGTTGGTGTATTTGGAAGGCGAGATGCCTCAAAACTTTTCACAATGAAACAACATCACCAGCTAGATCTATCACACTTATACATAACCATATCAAAAGCATAAAACCCCCAACCAATCAGTTAACAATGAAAAAAAGCTATACTCTGACGCATCTTCAAGACCTACAGATAAGAGTACATGTACCAAATTCTACCATAATAGTCTATTGCAAATTTTCTCCCCCGCTAACTATGGCAGGTATTCTTCAACTCATGAAGGATAAAAAAGATCAAATACAAGGAGCAATAATCTTCAAAGTGAAAGTCACACAGATATACGAGCATGCAGGTCTTTTGGACTAATCGAGGCAATGGAGTGGCAACAACAACAAAGGGAGAGGTTTTGCAATATAGAAGTCGAAGACAAGAAGCTGGGATGACAGTGGTTGCAAAAATGGAAGAACACGAAAAAGCTCACCAACAACAAAACTTTAGATGAATTGGTTGATCTATTTTATTATTTTAGAACAATTGCTTATAATTCCTTAAGGCAAAACTGGTTGCAAATCTTATTTCTCTAATACAGAAGCTAGAGCAATTGGCGTTTGTAATTTTACAGACTTCTCTGCAGAGCAGATTTTAACCATGCTTGGCTAGCTGCTTGGTTTCTAATATCTTTTTCAAGAAAACAAAACTTTGATGTTGAGTAACCTTTGAACTTGTTGTTTTTTTATGATCTAAAGCATCCATGTTGAGCAGATAGGAAAGAGATTCACCTACAAGAAAGAAAGAAATGAACTTTTTGAAATTTCCACATACACCATACAAAACTTTATGACATCAAAAAATTAGCAACTTTAGCTCTAAGTCTAATATTATTAATAATAAAATGAATAGGAAATCGTATCCATAGTTTGATGCCACAAGTTACACAATATTTTGGCTATGAATCCAAGGGGTAGTAGTAGTACAACAAACTTTGAAGGAATATGAATAGGAACACTATTTTTTTTAATATACCATAAAACTACAATACCGAGAAATCCGATAAAAGAAAGAGAAGGATTACCAGAGTAAGCCAGAAAATACAAGTATGAATAAGTTCCGATTAAATCAGAGGAAGAATGGATTTTCTCTGTATTGTAGTTTTATGGTATATTAAAAAAAAAATAGTGTCATCGGAATCCAACCATTTAGTTTGTTTTTCTTCTTTAAAAAAATGTGTTCCATCATCCTCCTATTAAATATAGATGGATGTTAATATTGAAGAATTCTCACATGAGCTGAATGTTATTATTCGCGAGGAGCATTGACAAGTTTCTTTTTTCGCATTAAAAAGCAAAGTATCAATGATTTTATTTCTTGGATTTTGTTCAATATTTTCCCAAATTCTTTGCTTATTGTTGATGTTACACTCTTCAAGTCTTGCAAGATGGTCAGCAGTGATGACATTACATTTAGGTAGTGTGCGTTGAGTGTAAGAAAATAATTATTTAAGTGGTATAAGCGGGGTGCAAACAAATATGACAACGGCACACTCGTTTAAAATGTTCAATTCAAAATCCTGATGAGATTAGCCAAGCAGTTATTATTATTATGAACCAGTTTCAGTTGACCGTGCTAAGAATCATCCAAATCCAAAGTTTTTTCCAGTAGCAAGTACCGGGTCGACTAGAAAATATCTCCTAAAAAATATAACATAGTTTTTACGCCGGCCTATCAAATCTTCTCTGATTTTACTTTTGTTCCTTTGAACCCTTCATATCATACAGTGTTATGCGTTTTGTTTTCCTCTTTTTTTTTTTGAATTTTTGTGAAGAAAGTAAGGGTTTTGCTATGATTTGTTAAAGCAGTATATGAATACACCTTTTCCCTTTATCCATTATTGGTGGGGAATAGGACTTGGTTCTTGTTAAATTTGCATTAATACTAGTGTTCGGCTATATGTGATGATCCCATTGTTGAATGCTAGCTTTTTGTTGTGACTTGTGATGGTATTGATTTGGGGGGTTTTGAGGAGTTTTAGACTTTGGGGGAAATGGGGTGGTTCTTTTTTTTTTTTTTTTTTTTTTTTTGAGGATTGATCCTTTGTAAGGCAAGTCTTGCACTATAGCAAGATTTTTGTTAGATTTTTTTTTTTTTGATCGGAATCTAAAACTGTCAACTAACTCAAATTTTTGTATTTTGTTTCTTTGGTAGTCTGTAGCAAAGGATGGTACTACTAGGAGATCACAGAGACTGAATAATGCAAAATCTTCTTCCCAGGATATTAGTATGGAAAATGAATTGGATCATGTAGATGTCTTGGAAGGCACAGAGGGCATTGACAACAAAGCAGAACAAAGTTTCACGCGAAGTCCTGATGTAGAGGAGAAAGAGATCAAGGAGATAAAGCGTCCTTCTAAACTCACCGAAGAAAAACAAGTAAGAACTGATGAAATGGCCACTTTCAGAAATAATTTGGTCATCATTAATAACACCATTGTTTCTCATCTATGGATTATGGGTTTGTATTTTGTCATTTGATCTGATTTTCTGACAGCAGGCTGCAGGGAAGAGCTTCCCAAGAATCTAGTGCGGCAGAAATTAAGTTAGAAGCAAAAGCTAACAAGTATAAGAACATGTATGTTGATGCGCAAAAGAAGGTAATGTCATGACTACTTTACTTCGTGTTGGTGTAATTCCCAGTGTGCCATAGTTGTCATTGTAAAGCATGCTTCTTCATTTTCAGATCCGAGCCTTGCAGCGAGAAAAGAATGACCTAATTATAAAGTTGGAATGTGCTAATGCCAAACTTGAAGGGGTATGTATTCATTGTAATTATGTTACTACGATAAACTGAGTTTGCATTATGATATTAGAGAATCAAAATTTCGTGGATTATGGTGATTGCATCTATTAAATTTCCTTTTAACGGTGTCATCTATGTAAAAAGTTTTGAGCAAGTTCGTGCTAAATTGATTCTCTGGGTTTTGAATGTCTTACTTAATGTTACTGATTAGTCTTCTATTTTTTTCCTCAGTATAAAAATGGGCAGCAGTTATTCTGTAGGTTAATTGATAGTCTCAAGGATGCATATACTTTTAGAACTCCAGAAAAAACAACAGCAACTTCGTCGGAGCGTCCATCAACTGGTGACGCCGGTGATACTCCGAAGCGCTCAAACTCCAACAAAACCACGAGCAGCCAAAAGAAAGAAAGTCACTTTCGCTTAGAAGGTTGCATCAGAAGATGTTTTGGTTGGAATTTTTTGTGGAAAGAAAGTTGGCAATTCAAACGGATGATAATTGATCTGCTACTACAGACGGCTTTTGCATCAGTGTTAGTTTGAACTATTACCCAGTGTAGTGCTATCTTGCTTGTAATTTATTTTGCGTACTTCCGACATTACAATGGGACAACGATTGAATGTTCGTCGGAACTTCATGCACAACATTTCACCACCTCTTGAATTGGAACTTGCCAGTAGTATCTCACTGTTTTCAGAGTTTCCTTAGTTTTTTGGATTGAAATGGCTCAACTTTTCATTCTACATTTTTACAAGACTTGCATTGCAAAAAGCCTGAGGTTTTCTTAGCATCATTTTCACAAGATGAGGGTGGGAGATGGTCACTCGTCAATGGCACAACTTCTCAAAACCCATGTACTCTTTATGCTCAATTTTTCCGGCCATGTTTGCAATGCCTATACCACTTGTTACATTAATGCACCAAAAACAGATTAATTAAACCTTCATTGAAACCATTTTAATTGATTCCTTTTCAAATTGAGATCTAATAAAAATCTCACCAAGTAAAATTGTGCTGATAATCATTGTGAAGACGAGAATGAAGATAATGATTGAAGCCTTTCCTAAAATCGCTATAATCCTTCCCACTACATGTTGGCCTACTAGTGCAGCTAGAGTTGCCACGGCAAAAAAAATAGAGAGCTGTGTACAAGAAAAACAAATGATTAGCGGGAAGAAAATTGAAAACTTTGAAAAGTAAAGTCAAGCTGAATGTTTAACTGAAGAAAAACTGGGGGTTAGTTTACTCACCGTAAGGGGCAGGAAAACGTTTGAGAAGATAGTATTCAACAACAGACATAGATGAAGAAGGAAACATGGCAAAAGTTGCCGTTGCAGTAGATACCTGCATATTTTATATACGAAATTTTAGTCGAATTCAAACGCTAAACACGATGCGGACTTGCTGATATAGGCCATGAATTTAGTTAATCTTACCTGTGGAGGAATTCCCAGCTCTAAGAAGAGAGGACCCATTATGAAGCCACCACCTAGACCTAACAGCCCACCTAGTGTACCGGCTATTACACCAACTAAAGCAAAGAAACTTAGCTGATAGATCTTCCAGTTCACACCTTTTTCTCCCAAAGATGCAATCACTTTCTTTCCCTTGTACAATCCAATTGCCTCGTGCATCGTAACTCCAACAGAAACTGGGATCTATAGAACATATACATAAATAGAGAACTAACTTGTTTATATCTGAACTATCAAGCTGGGTTGCACTTGCTTTCTCAAGTAGTTTTGAAAACTAAGAAACTATAATAAGAGAAATGCGAAACATCTTTGTATTACCTGTGCTGCAGACAAAACCCAATATGAGGTTGAACAAGTTGCCGTCTTAAACTCTGTTCCAAAACATGGAAGAAAAATCTTAGTTCATGAGTTCGAAAGATTTATATTTTTAAGCAATGAATTATATACAGTTTAAAATATGGGCGAACGGTTGCATGCAAACCTTAAATATTTGTATTACAAGGAATGCAATCCAAACAAAAATAAGAAAACCAAAGTTCCTTCCAATAGACATTCTCAAGAATTGGGACCTGCATGCATATGCATGGTTGGAAAAAAGTTAGCCATGAATATAGAGAGATCGAGAATCAGAAAATCCGAGAGAAGGTGTAAGACTGACCATCGTTTTCATCTTTCTTTGAGTGCTTTTATCACTAGGGTCGACCACTGGTAAAGGATTGCCTTCTAGTACTTCTTCAGTTCTAGTACCTAACCAAATAAATAACGGAAAACTTAGCGAAACACATTGTTATTCACCCTTCCCTATATCTATCTTTCATTAGCGTAGAATTTAGTGACCGTTAAACTCACCGGCGTCTGCCTTCTGAACCTCCTAAAATAAGAAGAAGGAAAAAGGTAAGAATTAATAAGAATGAAATCATGCTTGCAAAAACAAAACATATACAAGTATGAAGTTTTATAGACATATATGATGTTCAAGCTTCATTAGCTTTTAAATTTGTGGACATATATGGCCTACTTTAGATCGAGCGCGTGTTGCTACATACTGTCATAAACAAATTTACCTTCTTTGATTTGGTTTCCTGCTTCCATGTTTGGACAACTTTGCAGAATGACATTGTTGACATAGCTGTGCACATTTTATGCAAGAAACTTTATCAGTAATGCCTATTGAAGAGATGTCTAAGAATTTTATTTTATTTTATTTTATTTTTTCAATTGTTAAGGCTTACCTATGAAAAATATGATAAGAAGAACAGTCACCATCCAGTCATTAAAGATTTCACTTAGAATGACACCAATACTAGTACCAAGCATGAGCATAGGTTGCATGAGAAGTGTTAAGTTATAGTCGATGAGCGGCATATCAAGTGTTGGATGTCTCCTTTTTAGGTTGTAAAATACTGTTGACAAAGCTGCTCCTGTTATCATACCTAGCAAAACATATCTAACTTCTATTAGCACTTTCGTTTACATAATAAATCAATCAAAAAAATTACTTCAAATGGGAAATCTTTAGAACATGTAAAAGAAAAACTTAAAATAAGATCAAAACTATGGAGGCCCACTAAACTAGAAATGGCTCTGTAAGCCCATAATTTGCCGCAGACATTAATTTGGAGCTGTTTGCAAGAACCCTTTTGTTTAGGCAAATTTTACTGCGAAGTTTCGCAGCTTTACGTAATACAGTACTTTTTCTACCCATGGGAGGGCAAAAAAGACAGAAAATAAGGTGGCTAAGGCCTTGGGGGCGACTGCCCCTACCTTAAAGCCGGAATTCGCTGTTTTCACTTTTTAGTTTCTTTTGACAGCTTGCAGTATCTAAAATTGCTGATAGTAGTATGTATTCAAGGCTGTGGGATTTTGCGGCCACACTTGTTCTTTGCAAGTTTCCGCGTTGAATTTTGTAAGATATTGCTTGTGTCAGGAACAAAAACTCTACGGCCCATAATTAATGTCAGCATACGCAGTTCTTAGTTCTTACATTTAGATATTGGAACTGAAGTTTTTGGATCAAATCCGATAATTAACGTCAGCATGGGGACGCAAATACCACCTCCTCCGACTCCACCTACGCTTCCAAATGCTGCTCCGGAGAAACCAACAATGATTCTCCATCCCAATTTCATCGCCTGCATTTGTACCAATTAATATTGCAAAATTAAGTTTAAAAAGCCACTCACTATATATCTTTAACAGGTCTTTTGAAGGTAGCAAATGGTCGGCAAACAATATGTAAACAAAATTTTGGATCACATACCGGCCATTTATGTTGATAAGTGGATGGTTCTGACTTTCCTAGTAATTGTCTCGCAGCATGCCCAAAAGAATCAGTTTCATTAACCTTATAATAATCTTGGACATTTTTATTATAGTATGAGCTTGCTGACGACTTTGTTTGAAGCTTCGAATTAGACGGCTCTGCTGAAGAAAAAACAAACGAAAACCCGAAGAAAAGGAATGTGATCAATGCTGATATATATTAGCACTGAATTATTTCTACGTGATGCCCGTTTTTGCCAGAATTGAACCATGTTTACCTTTCCTTCTGGTTGAGTAATCAATTTTAAAAATACTACCAGAGTGTATATATATATAACCCCATGGAATACACATCCATAATCATTGAAATTATGTGCAAATCACCCAATCTGAAACTGAGAAAATTTACACAGAAGAAAATGTTTGTCGACAGAAACTTCGTTAAATTTTACAAGAATAGCTTATTGCTATATATATGAAAACTAATACAGCAAAAATAAAAACAGAAAACCCCCAAAAGTAATTGTTATAACAAACCAAAGGAAACATCATTAGAACCTAATTCTAACAGAATACTGTTAGGAACCAATAACAGAATCTAGAAAGCAAAGAAATGATTCAACTACTTCCTTCCAGTAGACCAGCAGATATTTTCAAGAATCAGGACCAGCACGCATATATATACATAGCCAGAATCCATGTTATATACTTGAGACAGGCTGACCTCCTTGATTCTCTTCCTCTTCAGCTGAGCCCTTTCCTTCTCATACAAATAACACCTTCACTATACTAATGATGAGGGGACTCCCGCAGGATGGATGCTTTAAACCAGATGTTACTGTTGCTGAAATGAAATGCAAGCACGGAACAAAATTATGCTGCTTGCTGGGCCCAGATGGTGGATCTTGCATTTTGGGGGGAAGAAAGCGGCCTCCTTTTGCGGCAGAGTCGCTATATACACATATATGTAGAGTTACAAGAAGTTAGTCATGCATCTAGAAATATATAGAGTGACAGAGAAGCAGAGAGAGAGAGAGAGAGAGAGAGAGAGGGAGTAAGACTGACCATTGATTTCATCCGTCAGTTGAGAACCGGTATTATATGTGTTCTAGTCCTTCTTCAACACATAAAAGGAGAAATGTGATCAAAACACACCGCCATATGCCAAACGAATTTGCTTAGGGAGTAGTCAGTTGTAAGCCCTCCGTTTGCCTTTTTTTTTTGTATCTTTTAGGGGGCAGAAAAACAAAAAAACAAAAAAATTAGGAAAAACAGTAAGAATTAAGAAGGAAATCTTGCTTGACAGTAAAATATAGTATGGGCTACGAAGTTCCATGGATTCTATCTTCTTCTTTCAGTTTCCTCTAACATCTCAACTATATCTTTTGTTTTCCCTCTTTGGTTTTCTCTCCAAAAAAACATTTCGTTCGATCAGTACCATATAAAGATGAGAAATTGATATTTAACAAGAGTGATGAGTCAAAAATGAAGTAATAGTGACACTCCTACTCCATAAAAGACTGTTACATGACTTACATCTAAAATGGATTTCTTGTGATACTCCTACCCCTTGGTTTCATAGGGGAGCCCCAAAACATGATTTTATTCCATTCACAACAGAAAACCAAAAGCATTAAAGCCCAAACGAGAGACCGTACCATGTGAATGGTCCAAATAGGTCAGGGTAGGTTATTTAGAATAGATCACCGAGCAGAGTATCATCCGTATGCATACTTATGCTATCTATATGCAAAAAAGGGTGGAACATCAAGTATTCCCTATTAGCGAATGTAATCAGTCTCATGAGACAAACTCGATCTTTCCAGCTAAGCACTGGCTCTGAGACCTACTCCTGGTGATTAAACATGCAAGTCATTTAGAAAAAATCTATCGTATTGCCCTAGTCAACCAGTCAATTACTTCAAATTTGTAAGAGAGCGCCAAAAGTTGTGCAAGTGCCACACTTGCACCATAACTACACTTGCCAAAAGTTGAGATAGGTGGAAATGTTGCTACTAGGGAACATCGCATTTCTCAAACATGGAAACATAACATAGAAAGCCAAAAGAATTGCATATTGAGAAGCCAGGGTAGATCGGTTAACAAGTAAAACTACACCTAATATAGAGTTAATCCTAAACAATGAAATGTATACCTTTTCCACCTTTCAGTTTTTCTGTTGTAGCTGTTGCCGCTCTAACATGAATTCACTGAACTGTCTCGATCTTTCTCTCATACTCGAAATAATTTCTTCATCAGTTTTACGCAATTGTTTCGGCAAATAAATTTCCATATAATCAAACCACTCCCCAAGCGTCATCTTCTCAAAATCAACTGTATTTTCTTGAACCAAATATTCTTTTATACCACCATCAGAAGTAGTTTCAAAAATTGCATTTTCTGGTTTCTCTGCACCAATCTCTTTCTCTAATTCTGATATATGGAGAACTTTTGGTTCTTGTACTTGGGGAACTTTCAGTATCTCTTTAGCTTCATCATACTCTATTTTCTTAGGTCTTCCTCGTTTCGGCCTAGTCTCTATGATCTCTTCAGCTTCATCATACTCTGCTTTCTTAGGTCTTCTGGCTTCGGCCTACTCTCTACAACACCAGAATCAGCTGCAACACTAGAAACAACTGCAACAGTAGAAACCTTAACATTCTTCAGAGCAGCATTTCGCCTAGGATTCCTCCTCACTTCTACTTCTTCTTCTTTCACATCAATTACTTGAACATATTTACTACTATTTCTAGATGGGGGTTTTGTTAAAACCCTAATTTCTTGAATAATTTGAACTTTAAAAGAAGTAACTTCCCCAATTTTGATAATATTAATATCTTCATCTTTAAGATCAAAATCAGTTAAGGGAGTAATTCGTTTGTCATTCAAAAGAGTCCCATTAGATGAATCTAATCAGAAATAACCCCATTTACTATTTTTCAAATTCAATTAATAAATGATTTGATGAAATACCAGTATCTCTAATTGCCAAAGTATTACCTCTCATAACTCTTCCAATCTTGATTACTGATGATGATGATGATCCTGCTTTGCAATCTGCTTTCTCCCTGTTTTGGACCTTTTTCTATTATTGATCTCAGTGTAGATCTTTCCATTTTACTCATAAAGAAGTGAAATTGAAAACCCAAGGGAGGGAATTTCGGGTGTTTTTCTGGTTGCGAAATTTATAGTAAAGGTTCTTTTTGTAGTGAAAATTCATTTTAAACACGTGCCTGGGTGGGCTTGGGCATGAACTACGCCTGTGGGTTTTGGGGAATAGAGGTGCTTCTGCTTTTTCTAGAATAAAACTTATAAAAGTTCAAATCTACAAGTCAGGAGAAAAAATAATTTGCTTCGCAACTTATTAGTTCTAGAAATCAGTCTGAATGGTATTCCCGGATCAAAACGAAAGTCCAAACACCTCTTAATCCCAAAACCAAAGTTAAAGCAAAATTTATGGTTCATTTTGTATTTGTAGTGAAAATTCATTTTAAACACCTGGGCTTGGGCGGACATGGACTACACATGTGTAAGCTCATAGGGTGTTTTCTTCTGCTTTTCTACAATAAAAATTCAAATCCAGATGTCAGGATCAAAAATAATTTATTTTGCAAAAAGTTAACTTATTACTTCTAGAAGTCAATCTGAATGCCCAAATCAAAACGAAAGTCCGAAATGGTATCCAAGCACCCTCTCAATCCAATAACCAAAGTTAAAATTTTCGAATATCTATATCTACTCTTTGAAGAATTGTAATGGGGGGCTTAGATTTGCTAAAATGTATTTTGCAGTGTCGCGAATTTCTGGCTCAATCACTATTGCAGTTTTGGTCATATGTCATGCGAAGCCTTCTTGCAACCATAGTATGAGGCCTGAGTTTATTTTTCCTAGTCATATAATAAGAACAATAGATTTAACTAAGACTTAATCCTATGCACATGTCAAACACCATGATCTGCCACTTATGCACCCACTATGGGTATGGCAAAGTGGCAATACGTATGTGCCAAAGTGTCAAATATACCACTTAGGCATACGCGATGAAGTTTCCAGGGAACTATAAAGACTCCATTGATGTTGGTCATCCCATGGTTCGAGGGTCAAATAGACGCCAGCGTTAGTATTTCCAGTGCTCGCCTCTTAAAACATCACTAAGTTGTTTTTCACCCAACAATCAGGAATTCTCCATCCTATAAATACTCAACTTCAAATTCATTTCAACTCACACCAGAATTTCTAAATCTTTCTAGAATTTCTCAATGTCACACATCTTTCATACTTTTCATCACTCTTCCGATTAGTTAAAAGATCATGGCTGAAAATATGAACATAGCTGAGTTCATAGAAAACCAACATGCTGCCGAATATCAAAGAGTTGTTAATCGAGCCAACGTAAATATTCGAATAAGAAGGCGATTCCCAAAATTTACTACTGTGGAAGATGAATTTATTTGTAGGGATTATGTTTTTTTTTTACTGAGAATCTCTTCATTCCAAATGCATTCCAAAACCAAGAATTTTGGAAAAGCATATTTGGGAAATTTCAAGAACAAACAATGAACCTAAAAAATCGTGATGTGCATAGGTTGTGTCATCACTTCACTGTAATCCATAAGGAAATTATTAAGTATGTTGCTTTAGTAATTAATGCAAGCGGGTCGAAACATGAGGGATAATGAAACCATGATGGAGATTGAACAAAGGTGTCTGATGGAGTAGCGTCGCGTCAACGGAAAAGACTTCCAATATGGAAGTTGCTTTGATATTTTAAAAATGTTGCCTAAATATAATTCAATATGTATATGTTTTAATTTCTTAATTGTCAACTATAAGTCTAAGTATTAAGTTTTAATATTTGTCTTACTTTATTAGTTAAAATTAAAATATAACTCTAATTAAAATGTAAGACTGAATTAAGAATAAAATATAAGTTTAATTAGTTAAGATATAAGTCGAATTTTCAAAATCATTAAACTTCGAATTAACCATCAATAGTCATTTTACAAGACATAAAACTGGACAATAATAATTTAAAATATAGACTTTAAAAATAAAAATATGGGACAATGTTCTTCGTCTTGTTTCATTTCACATGGCTTCCAATAAATGCGCTCATGAACGAAGTTTCCTTTGTTTATCCTTTCCTTCGGCTTCCAATTTGCTTTGCCTTGATTTTCCTTGCCTTGAACTTTTCTTTGCCTTTTCTTAGTTGCAAGTTTGAGTTGGTTAATATCCAAAACTTCAAGACTTCTTAATTTGCATTTTACCTATTTATTTATAACTATCACATATCTTCTTAACAACACCCATCAAGCACTACTCCGGAAAAATCAAGTTGCGTTGCCCAAATCAAGTTGGGTTTGGAATTATGTCATTTGAGAAACTTTGAAATAATTTAGATTGAGAGAAATAGGGAAAAAAAATTGGTGTAAAATTTTTTGTGTAAATTTTTAGTTTAAAAATTACCTATTTACAGGCGAGAAAGAACTAGCCTTTAGCACTAGTAATTGCACCGAATGATATTTCTGAAAATCTCCAGCAACAAAGACTCTATCATTGACGATATTGTTAATATCGTTTGCTAGAATAATTGTCACTCAGCTGTTTTCCCATAGTGTCACAACTGATTTGCCACGCTACCTTGTATGGCAATTTTTTTTATTTGACCTAGTGCATAGGAATATGCGTAATATAAAGAAAAAAGACAAAATAATCTAAACCTGATATTACAAACATGAGCTATAATACGAACTACCAGTATAAATATACTTGAGGGTAAAAACGTATATTGAATAATAATTTATATATTTATAAAAATGTCATCGTTTTAAAAAAAGATCAAAGAAATAAAGAACTAGTGTGAAAGATAGAAAAGTAGAGAAATAGAGGAAGAATTCTTATTAACTGTGTGAAATAAACAAATATTACAGCCTCTATTTATAGAGCTAGACACAAGGGCATCCCGGTAATAAACGGGATTTACCCTAGATATTACTAACATAAATAGACGTATATAACACTCCCCCTGATGACCACTGTGTCTAAGTAACTATAATATTCTAGGAAAACTCAAGAGAGTAAAACCTGAAAAATGAGACTTAGAATAGTGTTGGACACGCATATGCTGCCTCGTTAAAACCTTGACAAGGAAAACCCAGTGGGACAAAACCTTGACTAGGAAAAAGAGTACATCGCGATAAGTCCGAGAAAATACCTTTTACAAAGACGCTCCCCCTGATGGATGCTTCAGCAAATCTTGACTTACAAATCTTTAAGACGACGCATTCCAATCTTGTGAACCAATTTCTTGAATGTTGAAGTTGGTAATGCTTTGGTGAAGAGGTCTGCTAGATTGTTACTTGAACGTACTTGTTGAATATCAATCTCACCATCATTCTGTAGATCACTTGCGAAGAAAAACTTCGGAGATATATGTTTCGTTCGATCACCTTTTATGAAACCTTCTTTTAGTTGTGCAATGCAAGCAGTGTTGTCTTCGTACAGTACCGTTGGTGAGTCTTTAACTGAAGGAAGTCCACATGATTCTTGAATATGATGTATTACTGACTTTAACCAAACGCATTCACGACTTGCTTCATGGATTGCTAATAACTCTGAATGATTTGTAGAGGTAGCTGCAATGATTTTCTTTACCGACCGCCAAGAAATAGCCGTATCTCCATAAGTGAACAAATAACCAGTTTGTGATCGTCCTTTGTATGGATCAGAAAGATAACCTGCATCTCCATATTCAATTAGTTTCGATTCAGATCCATAAGGATAAAATAAACCTAAATCAATGGTACCACTAAGATATCAAAATAAGTGCTTTACACCATTCCAGTGTCTTAGAGTTGGAGCAGAACTGTATCTAACTAGTAAATTAACTGAAAAGGAAATGTCAAGCTTTGTACAATTTTCAAGATACATAAGAGCACCAATTTCACTTAAATATGGTACTTCTGGACCAAGGAGTTCTTCACCATCTTCTTTAGGAAGAAATGGGTCTTTACTACATCAAGTGATCTCACGACCATTGGGGAACTCAATGGATGTGCTTTGTCCATATAAAAACGTTTTAAAACCTTTTCTGTATAAGTAGATTGATGGACAAATATCCCATTTGAGACATGCTCAATTTGTAAACCAAGACAATATTTTGTTTTACCAAGATCTTTCATCTCAAATTCCTTTTGCAAATAAACTGCGGTTTCTGAGAGCTCTTCTAGAGTCCCGACGAGATTTAGATCATCAACGTATACTGCAATAATAGCAAATCCAGAACTGGACTTCTTGATGAAAACACATGGCCAAATAGCACTATTAGTATATCCCTCTTTCAATAAGTATTCACTGAGGCGATTATACCACATTCTCCCAGATTGCTTTAGTCCATACAAAGCTCTTTGAAGTTTTATTGAGTATACACCTCTTTGTTTGGAATTGTTTACTTCAGGTATATGAAATCCTTCAGGGACTTTCATATAAATGTCACTATCAAGTGACCCATAAAGATAAGATGTGACGACATCCATAAGACGCATTTCAAACTTTTATGAAGCTTCCAAACTAATTAGAAACCGAAATGTGATGGCATCCATCACTGAACAATAGGTTTCTTGGTAATCAATACCAGGTTTTTGTGAAAAACCTTGTACAACGGTTCGAGCTTTGTATCTCACAATTTCATTTTTCTCGTTACGCTTTCGTACGAATACCCATTTGTATCTGACGGATTTTACATTTTCAGGAGTTTCAACAACTGGACCAAGAACTTTACGTTTAGCCAATGAGTTGAACTCTGCTTGGATTGCATCCCTCCACATTGGCCAATATTTTCTACGTCGACATTCATCTATAGATTGTGGTTCGGGATCATCAACATTTTTTATGATATCCAAAGCAACAGTAAAAGCAAATTTACTATTAGGAATAATCGTACTCCTTTCCTAGTTTTGTCTTGTACTAACATAGTTTATAAAGATCCCATTGTTCTGAGGTACATGTTCCTCTTCAGGTGCAACTTGTGTATCAGTATTTGATTGATCAATCAATATTTCAGAGAGAATGGCTTTTTCCGGAATGCCAGCTACTGATCTCTTTTTCCGCGGAACTGAATCCTTTGCACCAAGAGGTCTTACACGCTTTAAGCGTATCGTGGACTGATTTGCATTATCATGATGTCCTCTGGGATACTTACTCTCGCTGGAGTATTTGCAGTAGGTATATGTGATTTTGTTACCTTACCCGTATCAGTAAATGCATCAGGCATTTTATTTGCAATGTTTTGCAAATGTATGATCCTTTGAACCTCAAGTTCACATTAGTTTGTACGAGGTTCAAAATGGGCTAATGATGGTGTATTCCATGAGATTTCACAGCGTTCCTCAAGCTTTAGCTTTTCTCCCCCTAACGGCGGGAAAATTGACTCATCAAATTGACAATCAGCAAACCTTGCCTTAAAGACATCTCCTGTTTGAGGATCTAAATATTGAATGATAGATGGAGTGTCATAGCCAACATAAATTTCGAGTCTACGCTGAGGACCCATTTTCGCTCTCTGAGGTGGAGCTATGGGAACATACACTGCACAACCAAAAGTTCTAAGATGGGAGATATTTGGTTGTTTCCCATGTACAATTTGTACATGCGAGTACTTTTGATAGCTGGTTAGTCTGATAGGGACCAGTGCTGCAACATGTAATATTGCATGACCCTATGCTGTAAATGGCAATTTAGACCTTAAAATTAATGGCCGGGCAATCAATTGTAAGCGCTTAATAAAAGATTCACTAGACCATTTTGAGTATGCACATGAGCAACGGGTGACAATCTATAGTCGACAAGACTTTTAGATTCTTCAGAGGATGTCCATGTGAGTTTTCTATAACTTGACGCATCATTGTTGATCCCGGGTTACCCAACTGGTCATGCCAAAGTTTGAAAACACTGGGATTAGAAGTCTTCGAATGATTCACAAGATGTGATTCAATAAGGATAGTATGATAAATACAGAAGACAAAGCAGGAAGCTTTTCTAATACTTGTTTCTTTCCCGAGACAATAGTAGTAATACACAGATACTCTATGTTGGCCTCATTTGCTGTCTCAATATGATACCCATTAAGACGAATGTCTTTAAAACTCAACAAGTTTCTGTTAAATTTTGTTGAAAATAGGGCATAATTAATATGGATTTTTGTACCATTAGGTAACATTAATAAGGATTTTCCACAACCCTAAATAAGTTTAGAGGTCCCTGATATTGTACTAACAGTAGCCACAGCTAATGTTAAATGGGAGAAAAACCGTTTGTCACGAAGAATTGTATGTGTTGTAGCACTATCCACAAGACATGTATCTTCACCGTTTGTTGCAAACTTGTTATTAGCAAAATACATATATTCCTTTAAAAAAAGAAAAAGAAAAGAAAAGAAATAACAATAACGATATAAGTTAATGGAATAAAATTATAAAACCTAAATCAAATTTCATTACTAAAGAGAATTTTAACAAACTGACTGAATTCAAATACTTAATAAGCAACTGGCTAAAAGAAACAACTTCCTAAAATAAGACAAAAATTGTCACTTATTGAAAAGAAGGTACTTCTCAGTCTAATGAAAAACTAATTAAGAATAAAGAAACTCAGACATCTTTGAGAAAAGAATCAATGTCTTCAAACTCATTGCCATTTCCCTCAGGATTGAAACCATTAAGATCAAGATATATAGACAAGATCCATTGGTACTTCATGTTGGGCAAAGTTGGTTTTAGCATTACTTCTTTTTGCTTGAATGGAAGCCTTGTAAAGATCAACAAGGTGCTTAGCCGTACGACATACATGTGCCCAATGCCCTGGTGAACCACATCGATGAAAGACTGATGCATTGTGCTTTTTTGAATGACTTTCTGAGCTTTTTCCTTTCTGCTTAATGGGCATATTATTTTTATTCCCGTTCTGTTGATTATGACCACCCTGATTCTTGTTATTTAAGTGTTTAAGACCTAACTAATGTCCATGCCTTTTCCACGGATTTCAGAAACAGTAGCATTCACTTCAGGAGCAGGTGCTGAACCCATAAGATGATTTTGATGATTCCTTAACAACAATTCGTTGTTTTGTTCAGTAACCAATAGGCAAGAGATTAGTTCAGAATACTTTGTAAACTTCCGCTCTCGATATTGCTGTTGAAGCAATATATTTGACGCATGGAAAGTGGAATACGTCTTTTCCAAGAGGTCAGAGTCATTAATATTTTCTCCACACAGCTTAAGACGAGAAACAATTTGAAAAAGCGCTAAATTGTATGCACTTACACTCTTGAAGTCTTACAGGCGCAGATGCATCCACTCATACTTTGCACGAGGTAGGATCACTGTTTTCTGATGATCGAAACGATATGTCAGCTCTGTCCACAAAGTGTACGGGTCTTTCACCGTAAGATATTGGGACTTCAAAGCCTCGTCAAGGTGATGACGGAGAAAAATTAAATCTTTGGAGCGATCCTCAGGGGATTCTTTGTTGTTCAGAACAATAGTGTTTCCCAAAGACTTGGCACTAAGGTGCACTTCGGCATCCAAAATCCATGACAAATAGTTCTTTCCAGTAATGTCAAGGGCCATAAAATCCATCTTAGAGAGATTAGACATTGTCTGAGTAAAAATAATAATAAAAATAATATTAAAAATAATATTAAATGTATCACAATAAATAATTAAATTGTGAAGCACGTATATACGAGAAAAATAAAAAATAATTATTGGTTAGACGGCAAAGCCAGACATGACCAATAAATAATTAATATGCAGAAAAACACTTCAAACGCTATTACAAGCAATAGTGATAAACAAATATTGTTAATAAAATAATACGAAATTGATAATAGTACATAACAATACAAGAAAACAATAGCTCTGTTATTTTACAAGACGTCATCAACACGCTCTACCACTGGGTTGTTTAAAGAGTTATCATGATTATTTTTTTGAGGCAGTCGTATAATAGCCTCGAATCCCGAGCGAAAAGAATTGTAGATATTGTTGTTTGTTTAGCTACCAACTTGACGAACTTAATTATTTAACAGATTCCACTGTTTTCAAATATGTGCTCCTAAAAGATCATCCAGTTAATTCGTTATGCATATACGTTTTGATTTTTTGTGAACACTAATTCGTTTTTGATTTGTGTTTTTTTTATATGCAGTCTTCGGGATTCTGTACATAGTGGATTTGACCGTCAAGTCACGTTAACCAATCTTAATCAAACTTATCTTAGGATTTTGTATCTCCAGTGAAGTGAGATTTTGTTTACATGTTATATTATATGATATACTTTGTAAGTGATTTAATCATTATTGTCGAATAAATCAATTTTTATTTTATTTTCTAATTGATTAGAGAAATCCATCCGGAGATGATTTACGGTTTTTATCCATCCAATAAAACTGCAATCACCAAAAATTGGTGTCATTGCAATTTAGCTACCTTTACGATATTTAATTACATGCATGGTTGAAAAGCCTACGGCCAATTAAATTTGGTATCCTTGCCCGTTAGACAAGGATCATGTAAATGGTTTCTATTTATCGACAAGAAACCATACATCGACCACAAAAGTGGATTTTCCCACTGCGATGATTAAAGCGACAATATTATTTTTCTCTTCTTTTCTCCATCGCTTCTTTAAGATGAGAGAAAATATATTGTCATATTGTCTAAATTTTGCCAATATGGTGTGATTTCGAAGACGAACTTGTACCATCAAATATGGTTTTATCAAATAATAAAGCATTGGCTTCTATTTCTCTAAGAAACCATTCACCAACCACAAAGTGCGTTTTCTCTAAAAATCATAGCGATAATGATTTCTATCATTTCTCAAAGAAATCAATAAGCCAATTAAGCTTGGTTTTTCCCTATCCATCTTAAAGGGATAAAATATCGTTATTATTACAAATACCAATAAAATGAGGAATTGCTGCATTCCTTAGGGATATTGAAATTATTGTTTCCTCATGATAATAATCTTCAGAATTCGGATTGTTCCACTTGTAGTTAGATTACCGAATGACACAATAGATTAAAGGGTGCACCCGGCTTGTTATCCTATATATCATTAGTCCTTGTAGTGACTAAATTGATTTTAAAATTAGTTTCTTTTGGAGAATAAGGTGTCCATAATCTCAATCCAAATCTTTATCTCGTTGGCCTTAGAGTTCACGGAATTATTTGGAGATTTATAACATATTTTATATGTTTTTGGTTGTAGCCAATAAAATCCTTGGTTGATGTTAACTTTGTAGGTCAAGTAGACTACAATTTTAATTAAAAAAATTAGGAAAATTTTAACTGCTTTTAAGGTAATTATCTACAGTCCAATCTGGTGTTGTTTAAAATCCTGAAACTGTTGTGAGTATATGTCCTCGAATTAATCGGCTAATACTTTACAAAAAAAATTCTTTTATGAGATTAAATATTTCCGCCATAGAGTATACACTATCAGAAGTTTGTGTTAATTAACTTAATTGTTATATCAATTACTCATCCCATCACGATTAAATTGATAAAGGCTGTCATTATACGATTGGTGTGAAATGTCTCATTTGCTTTTATATAAGCTTTTTCCTTTAAAAAGAAAATCCAATCACATCTAGCTAATAAAGTAGCATTTCATCAGAGGTTACTGGTAGTGCTCCAATTGAGTGTACTGAAATACGATTCATATTCTCAAAATTCATATTTCCTCATTTAAATAATAGGAGATTATGACGCCCATGGGCACTGGTACCAGTAAATTTTGAATTTTTCAAAGTATGCATACATTTGAGAATTATGTGGGATCGTAGTAAGCTATAAATTGTCGAATATTCGTTTATATTAGCTTTCAGAATAATAAATGATGGTGGTTGTGAACCCCGACCTCTGCAAAGGATTATCGACATATGTGATTGGTTGGCATGAAATCCATATTAGATTGGATTATTATAATTTCTCGATTAACGCAATTTTGGATCCAAGACTTAACACCTTAACATTGCCAAGCCTATTACTTATTGGTTGGTGTAGTCATAACGTGTTATAGTAGAAATATGTTCGTTGTAAAAACGATTTGAGGGTTATATTTTTTCTCAGATCCAAGGATTGATTCAATAAAATTTTGTTCTCCATGTATGATGCTTTTGGCGTGGTAGTCATTGAAGGACTCGCATTGCATTTACACAAGAAATGTGGTTGGGAACATATTTTGGCAGCCACCTGATTTGATTATGTCAGGTCGAACAATCCTCTATATGTTTTTAGAAATTTGGTACAAAACCAAAAATACGGATTAATTATTTGATGATATAAGCTTTATAGGTCTCTTGAGGAGTCCTTAAAAACACAAAAATCCACGCTTTAGCAGCATAAGTTCTATTTTATTTTCTTTCTTAAATCTGTAGTTAGAATAATGCTAGCATAAACTCGTCTTTGAGATAGACTAGAGTTATTATTTTGATGCTTGTTTTTTGTATAAAAAAAAAACCTCATATAGTTGGGTTAGCATCCATAAATCGTCAAAAGTTGTACTCTTTTTCTTTCGTTCCGGGTGTTGTCCCATGTGGTTTTCCTGACAAGGTTTTAACGAGGCAACATCTTGTTGACTTTTAATTTTCTTTCAAAATGTTGATATTTGTGCTCTTTTTCCTTCGGCCAAATCCCCCCCCCCCCCCAAAATTTGTTTCACTGGCAAGGTTTTAGTGAGGCAATTTAATTCAACATGGTGGTCATCCAAGGGGGAGTTATATAATTACGGTTATTTGGTGGATTCCAACCATTAACTAGGTCATTTTTTTTAGACCAAATCAACATAACAAGACCTTGGTAATTTGAATGTCATTCCGATCCACATAAGGTATGACCAAAAATACAGTTTTGTTCACTTATGATAATTCATCTACATCTCGGCTCTATGTTGAATAAACTACATCAACAACTTTTGCAAATCATCTCTGGAAGCTAGCAATTCATGACACAAGTTCTCAATGTATTGAAGAAGAATGTAGACTCCGCAAAAGTATTAATTGAAGAGAATATTGCTATGCAACACAAAAGAAGACTTCATCAACTATCCGACATCTTCATGAAATCACAGTAGTCTTCTGCATTCAAGAAATTCGTTCTTCAAAATTGGAAAGTCTCGACTCAAAGATTTGTATGCCAAGATTTGACTGAAGTATTTATCAGGGGGACCGCCATCATCAAATTAAGGTGCATTCACTGGACTTTATCGCGTTGTACTCTTTTTCCTTCGTCAAAGTTTTGTCCCACTGGGTTTTCCTTGTCAAGGTTTTAACGAGGAAACATTTGCGTGTCCAACACTGTTTCGAGTCTTTACATTCTTATGTAATTTCAGGTTTTTCTCTTTTGAGTTTTCCTGGTCCGTTTGTAATCAGCTTAGACACAATGTCATCAAGAGGAGTGTTATAAACGTGTAATTATGTAAAGAATATCTAGGGTGAATCTCATTTATTATTGGGATGCCCTATAAATAGAGGCTCTAATGTTTGTCTAACACACACATATTAATAGAATTTCTTTTTCTTCTTGTCTTTACTTTGTGTCTTCTTCCCTTTTCTCTATTTTACAAGACGTCTTGTGATTAGAGAAAATAGAGAAGAAGACACATAGTAGAGGGAGAGAAGAAGAGAGAATTCCCATTAGATATCTATCATAGAAAAACATTTGAGCCTCTATATATAGGTCTAGACACAAGGGCATCTCAATAATAAACGAGATTCACCTTAGATATTCTTAACATAATTACACGTTTATAACACTCCCCCTGATGACATTGTGTCTAAGCTAATTACAAAAGAAAATTTGAAATTGCATGAGCATGTAAAGACTCTGACAGTGTTGGACACGCATATGTTGCCTCGTTAAAACCTTAACAAGGAAAACCCAGCGGGACAAAACCTTGACGAAGGGAAAAGAGTACAACGCGATAAGTCCAGTAAATGCACCTTTGATGATGGCGCTCCCCCTGATGAATACTTCAGTTAAATCTTGGCTTGCAAATCTTTGAGTCGTGACTTCCCAATTTGATGAACGGATTTCTTGAATGCAAAAGATTCTTGTTCTTTCATGAAGAAAATTACTACTTGATGAGGTCTTCTTTTGTGTTAGTCTTCTAATAGTAGTTTTCTCTAGTATCCATGCTTCTTTAAATACCTTGGCGGCTTGTGTCTTGGGTTGCTAGATTCTCGGAGATGATTTACAAAAGTTGTTGATGTAGTTTCTTCAACAAAGTGCCAAGAAGTAGATAAATTACCATACATGAACAAAACTGCATTTGTGGTCATACCTTATGTGGATCATAATGATATCCCTAAGGGCTTGTTATGTTGATTTGGTCTAACAAAAATGACCTAGTTAATGATGGGAATCCACCAAATAACCGAAATTGATACAACTCCCCCTTGGATGACCACCACGTTGAATTAAACCGCCTCACTAAAAACCTTTCCATTAAAAACCAAATGGAAAAAAAAATACATTGACAAAGAAAAAAAAGCACAATATCAACATTTTGAATAAAAATTAAACGTCAGTGATTTGTTGCCTCGTTAAACCTTGTCAGGAAAACCACATGGGACAAAACCTGAAACGAAGGAAAAAGAGTACAACTTTTGACGATTTATGAATGCTAACTCAACTATATGAGTATTACAAAAAAGCAACCATCAAAATAATAACTCTAGTCTATCTCAAAGATGAGTTTAAGCTAGCATAATTCTAACTGCAGATATAAGAAAGAAAGAAAGAAAGAAAATATAATCTATGCTGCTAAAGCGTGGTTTTTAAGGATTGTAAACCTGGTATAATCGAGTCAGGTGGCTGCCTGGATATAATTTGAATTCTACAAGGATTAAAAATTAGAACATATTCTCCGAAGGCAATACGAGACATTCAAAGACTACCGCGTCAAATGCAGTGTTCAGGGATAAACAAATATTATGTACTTTCACCGAGCCCAATAACTTATCATATTCTGTTGTCTAACCAAGGGAGACAGAGAAAAGATAATAAAAATAAATAAATAAGAACATTGTTTGATGTGTAAATCTGGCAGAAGAAGAGGACGCCGTACACATGAAAAATATGCATGAACCTACAAAAGGATTGTAAACCTGCTACAGACTAAAAATAATAATAACAACCTAATGATGTAATCATAAAGTAAGCCATGTATGAAGCAACACGACTTTCTATGAAAGAAAGATAAAAGAATTCTATAGTTCCATGTATAGTTTTCAGAAAGCTGCTCAAAAGCTTACACCTTCACATGCTTAGCATCTTTTAATGATTAGGCATCCAGTGTGTGAAAACAGATGGAAAAAAATAAATAAATAAAGAAAAACGATTGAGTAAGACACCCATTGTCTATCAAAACAGAGTATGCTAGACTTTCACAGATTCCAATCGTTTTTTACTCTTTACTGTATTGTTTTGTCTATAGAAGAACAAACAAATAATAGTACAGAGATTCATAAAAATAAATAAAGTAAACGCTCAAAATCAAACGAGAGAGAAAAAAAAAGGTTTAGAAAAAGTATTTACCGATCAGTTGGTGGAGCAACACGCTGATAACGTAGTGTGAAAGATAGAAAAGTAGAGAAAGAGAGGAAGAACTCTTATTAACTGTGTGAAATAAACAAATATTACAACCTCTATTTATAGAGCTAGACACAAGGGCATTCCGGTAATAAACGGGATTTACCCTAGATATTACTAACATAAATAGACGTTTATAACAAGAACTTTTCGAAATACACATCAAATTTTTATAAGATTTTTATATTTGAAAAAATCTTTAAATTGTCTATATAACGAGTACAAATAAGAGTATTAAAGTTTTTACTTTACGCAAAATTGTTCATTGTTTTTATACTAGGGTATGACCCGTGCCGTAACGGCTCGGGATTTTGTTTGTCGTTAGAAATAATAAAATTCTTCCATTTCTGGTAAACTGACACCCGCTTCCATTTTCGCCCGTTGATATTATGAAGTCTATTTTAGATGGGTCTTTAAAAAGTTGTTCTTGGAATCACTGTGCTGAGGTACAGGTGCGCAAGATTTGCGTTAGAGCAAGCACTATGGTTTATCTCATACTGAAATCTAGATAAATTTAATGTATTTCGGCAAAGAATTAAGCCATAGTTATGGAGCATTAAAGATCCATAATGTTGGTAAGCCACGACTTAACTCGCGCAAACTAAGTATCAATTGTGCACGGAGACCAAGTTTTTGGAGCAAAAACCTAGTTTCTGCCTAATACTATTTAATGTTCTTTGTCGCTTTTCCTGAACCCTGAAGCATCTTATGCCATGTGTTTTCGATCAAAGTCAAACCCTACTACACAATTTAGTTCTGTGAAAATTCGGTTTGTCTTAACACTATTCACGCGGAAACTAAGTATCCCCTAAATGTGGCCAAGGGCCTTAGTGCAAGGGTAGAGCCATATGGAAGGATGGATGTGAAGTTTCCTACCTAGACTCCAGCTGGATTTTAAGCTCAATTTCAATTATTTTAGCTCATTTTTAGCGGTATTTGCTCGTTTGCACTGCCTCGAATGTGTGCCAATTGGTGACTTGGCCACCCATTTCTCGACCCTGGCCACGCTCTTGCCATAGTGATTGGTTTTTATTCCTCATATTTATTTAGGTCGGCTGATAACCCACATGTAGGACCATTAGGTGATCTTTTTTTCCCTCTTCACTTAGCTAGAGTTTAGAGAAATTTTAGCACCAAACTAAATTGTGTTAAAAACGCCAATCCATTGTGTTACCTTCTGGTATGCAAGATGAGGCCATATACTTATTCAGTTGGCGTGACGTGATACTTTTTCTATCAAAGGGAATTCTTGTATACATGTAGCACGATTTTCTAGCCAGTTTAGATGAATTAATACTCGGTAATGATTATGACCTAAATGCGTAAAATGGTTATGGCATGGTGAGCACATCAAACCAAACTCTATCTGTGGAATTTTTATCATTTTAATTTTTAATGCTTCACAATTTACAGTGTTAGTGCTTACAACATCACTACTCAATCAACATCCAGAATTTACAAAACCATTCAAATAATATTAAAAGTGGAGAAGCATAGTTATCCACTCGAGATTTTTCTAAAAAGTTGACTACCATTTTCCAACTGCAGTTCGTAGAGAAAGGACTCAAATATAGAACTCGAGGTCTTGTCACATCCAAAGTGGAACCCAATGAGTCAGAGGCTATAAGATTGTCCAACTTCGAGCATCCTGCAATTTCGAAAATGATATATATATCCCCACTCCCTTCCCTCGCCTATGTGTCATGAAGGTATTGGTTAAATTCAATAATAATGGGACCTCCTGTTATTCCATGGGGATCAAAATTGAGTAAATCTAAGGCCTAGATGAAGCCACCTAATGGTGGAAGGCAATGGGGGATATGTAGCACGTTTGAATTTCGAAAATGATCACTGCCAAAATTTTCAGGAAAGAGTTCTGTTAATGCAGGTCTATAATCATACCTCTTCTCTACCTAATACTGAAATGATTTTTTTCTTTAAAAAGTATGGCTTCGAACAGAAAACTAAAAGCA
>JAJJMB010013281.1:0-10595 GCA_023531105.1 Papaver atlanticum | reverse complement strand
TCACAAGCTAAAGATAAAATCATGCAGGATATCCACAAGTTGGTAGATAAATCTGATCGGGAGTTGGCTCTGACCAATGTTCAGTGTGAGGAGGCACGCTTAATGGTGGAGACTCTGGATATAGATATCGCCCATTGTCATGCGTTGATCGCCGGCTAAAGGGTTGATTTCTGGTTTTTATATATATATTTTAGGTGGTTGTGCTGTTGTTTTCTCTCTCTTTTTCTTTTTTAATAGATGGTTCCCCCTTTCTGTGGTAACTCTAGCGCTTGTTATATTATTTGTATGGTTTAGAGTGGGAGAGTAAAAGAGGCTTGTGACGCGCCCTAGTCCTTCTGTGTTTTGAGCGCGCTTGTTCCTTGCTCCTCCCCCCCTCCTTTTTTTTTACTCTCTTTGTTATGTTTAGATAGGACGCAGCGTTTTGATGCGTCGCCTTGGTGGGATTTGATAGGGCATTTGTTAAACGCGCCTACTCCCCCCTTTATTTTTCCTGGAAGTAGGGTAGTCGAAACGCGCCATGCACCGGTGGTAGAGTGAAATTGGATCAGGTTGGGTTGGGGTTAAACGCGCCTACTCCCCCTTATTTTTGTTTTAAATGGAGTGCGGTGTGTGTAAAACGCGCCTACTCCCCCCTCTATTTTTCTGGAAGTAAGGTAGTCGAAACGCGCCATGCGGCGGTGTTGGAGTGAAATTGGATCGGGTTCCGTTGGGGTTAAACGCGCCTACTCCCCCTCCTTTTGCTTTAAATGAAGTGCGGCGTTTTGGTGCTTCGCTTCGGTGGGGTAGGCAGGGCGTGTGTAAAACGCTCCTACTCCCCCTCTTTTTATTTTAGATGGAACGCGGTGTGTGTAAAACGCGCCTACTCCCCCTCTAATTTTTCAAGGAATACAAAAAAGCGCGCCATGTAGCAATGTTGGCGTGAAATTGGGTTGGGAAGGGTGTAAAACATGCCTACTCCCCCCTTTGTTTGGTTTAGATAAACGGCGGCGTTTGGTTTAGCGCCTCTGCAAGTTAATTAGTTGGCTGAGTGTTCTCAGTGTCTCATAGCCTTTTATGGGTTCGTCAGCCGACCGGGTGCCTTTGGCATCCCGTAGCTTTTGTAGGTTCATTGACCGACCGGGTGTCTATGCAGCCCGTAGCCATTTGGAGATTCATCGGCCGACCGGGTGTCTATGCATCCCGCAGCCTTTTGTAAATTCGTTAGCCGACTGGGTGTCTATGCATCCCGTAGCCATTTGTAAATTCGTCAGCCGACTGGGTGCCTTTGGCATCCCGTAGCCTTTTGTAAATTCGTCAGCTGACCGGGTGTCTATGCATCCCTAGCCTTTTGTAAATTCGTCAGCCGACCGGGTGTTTATGCATCCCGTAGTCTTTTGTAAATTCGTCAGCCGACCGGGTGTCTACGCATCCGTAGCCTTTTTGTAATTCTATTTACACATCGTTCATTGTTGACAATTGGCTTTTATTATATGAAGTAGGTGCTCGTACATCAGGTAACTTATGCATGAAAACTCTTTAACCATTTTCCATTGATGGGCGACTTGACTTTGGTACCATCCATTAGCCTTAGTTTGTAGTATCTGCTCTCGGCCACCTTCCGGACTTTGAACGGGCCATCCCAATTTGCTGCGAACTTTCCCGCGCTGGCGTTCCTTTGCATGTGGGGGGGCAATTTTGAGCACTAGTTCGTCAACCTTGAAATTTCTTTCTTTGAAACCTTGGTTGTAGTAGTTGGCTGTTCGCTTCATATATGCCTCAGCAAACCGCTCTGCTCGCGCCCTTCTCTCTTCTATCGTGTCCAGGTGCACGAATCGGCTTACTTCATCAGGCGTGGTGTGGCTAGCCATTGCTACTCTTTCTGATGGTACTGCTATCTCCGCGGGTAGTATGGCATCCTCGTCATAGACTTAGGAGTAAGGTGACGCCCCAGTAGAACTTCGTTTTGAAATTCTATATGCCCATAGTGCGAGTGGTAGTTGTTCATGCCATCCCCTATGATGATCGTGAACTGTTTTGCTCAAGATCCGAAGGAGGGTTTTATTAGTGGCTTCAGCCTGCCCATTTCCTTGGGGATAATAGGGGGACGACGTGTGTAACCTCGTATTATATTGCTTGAGTAAGTCTATCACATCTTTGTTTACGAATGACTTAGCGTTATCCGCCCTAATTATCATGGGTGTGCCGAACCTGTAAATGATGTATTCTTTAATAAATGCGGCTATGGTTTCCCCAGCATAATTTTTTAGAGGTATCGCTTCGAACCACTTGGATGCATACTCCGTGGCGGTGATTATGTATTTATAGCGCTTCGAGGAGTTCGGGTTTATTGGGCCTATGAGGTCTAGCCCCCAACCGTGGAATGGCCATGGCGTTACTATACTGTGCAACTGAGTGTGAGGTACCTTGATTAGTGTCCCATGCATCTGGAAAATCAAGCATTTTCTGACATGTGCAGCGGTGTCACTCTCCATAGTCGTCCAGTAGAATCCTCCTTCATAAAGTTGTAGAAATAGTTTCCGCAATCCTTGATGCTTGGCATTGTGGGATTGGGTCATGACCTTGGTCTCCTCTTGATCGGATAAGCAACGTAAGATTGTGTTGCTATAGCTTCTTCGGTAAAGCAGATATTCGTTTATGAAGAATCGTGACGCCTTCCTTTGAATTTTTAAGGGCCTTTTAATAAAGTGACCACCTTTTTGAATTATATTTAAGAAACTGGCCGTTTTTTTGAATCTTTATATAAACTGGTCGATATTGACATTTTCCATCCCGTTTTTTTCAAAAAATGGTTTTAGGTAGTTAAATGTCTACGTGGCAGTTAACCTGCTAGGTAAAAGACAACTTAGCCCTCGTCTGAGTTCGTAACCAAATCTGGATCGAGTCAACTCAGTGACTCGTTGCACGTGAAGAAAATGTACTTCATTTGTAACGGTCGGATTGTAACGGTCATCTTCAGCTTCATGCATATAAATTAGGCCTTATTGCAGAGAAGAGAAGAAAAAAAAAGACTGCAAACACAAAAAACCTGCCACTTTTCATTGCAGGTTGTACTAATAAACAACCTGCCACTTTTCATTCATCACAAACACTGTCTTAAAAAGACTGCAAACACAAAAAAAGAGAAGAAAAAAAAACATATCTCAAATCATTTCTTCTTGGCCTTTCCATTTCGCCTTCCCTTTCCTTGTTTTATATTCTGAGATACAGATCCAATGCCAAAAAAGATCTGAGAAAGGTTATTTCCTATAGAGACTGGAGTAGAAGATGGTGCTATAGATGGCAGACTCATAGGTGTTGTAGAAGCTGGATTGGAAGATGGTGCTGCCAAGGGATGACTGCCAGATCCCGTAGAACACTCACCAACAAATGATGCAGTTCCCTTGTTCTTGTTTGATTTAGCTGCACCCATAACTCTGGTGGTTTGACTTGTCTCTATGTTGGTGAAGGTGAAGTTTTCTGCATCACATTCAGTCATTTGCCTCTTTGCAGTTGGATTAGATCCCACTTGACCACCAGCACATGTTCTTTTGTTGTGATTAGTAATCTCTCCACATTTCCCACACCTCCTTTTTCTCTTCTCAACACGAGGTTCATCATAACTTCTTACCCTCTTGCTTTTGGGTCTTCCTGGTTTCCTACAGTGAGGAGGGTTCAAGATCTTCCTGTTCATTTTTGGCTGCAAGAAGAAAGATGGGTGAGAAAAGATAAGATATAGCATATAGTTGATGGTTATAGAAACCTAAATACATAGAAGGGAATCTACAAAAGTAAAAGTAAAGAAAGTAAAAGTAAAGTACCTGGACCCATTCACTTTTATCATCTAGTGGTGCAAAAGTTGGTGCATATGTGGCCTTATAGTTCTCTACTGAATAGTAATCACTGCAGTACCTGCTCAAGCAGAGTATTTAAAGGTTAGTGCCATATACATTTAACTATAAAAGAAACAACAAACTAGGGTGGAGCATAAAAAAAATAGACAAGGTACAAATTTAAAAAATAAAAATCTTACTTTCTCCATTGTGGCCTTATGGTATGCAATGCACTCACTGCATGCATACAGGGGAACCCCCTCAACTGCCACTGCAAACAAGAGCAAGTCTTGGCAAGGATGTTTACTGTGAACACAGAGTTCTTTGGACTAGTCACCATATATAACTCTCCAGCCACACAAGGGTCAACACCATAATCAGTCACAAAATCCAACATTTTCTTAATCAACTTAAGAGCACTAGGAACCAAATTTCCATCTACCCATGATGCAGATTCAGTCCTCCTATTGTACCATATACCCATCACTAGGTTAGCATACATTATGCCTATCATTATAATTGGTTTGTTTCTCATCTTGCAGATCATACTGTTAAAAGACTCTGAAAAATTGTTGTTCATATGTTCACAACAGTGAATAGGGTTAAAAAAGGCCCTGGACCATGTAGCATGATCTTCTCTCCTAAGATAATCACCAGCTGCAGCATTCTCTTTCACTATATTGTCAAAATGTTCCTGCCCAGCCAATATATTGATAACAAATATCAATTAGTGCATAACCAAATCAAAAACTAGCTTAAATTCCATGTGAAACAGTGCCTAAAACAATAACAACTACCTGGAAATGTTTTTCTTTGTATGCTTTTGCTGCATTCCACAAAGAACAGTATAAATCCAGACCCTTGAAATACTTCTTGAAATTTTTGTATAAATGTCTGCATTTTAACACATTGTAATTAAAGTAAGGCCTTTAACTGATCAAGTATACAAAAGTTAAAGTTACATAAAAAAGTTACCTCCAACAATATCTGTGGTGATGGCCAGGGAAGACTATAGCAACAGCTTCCAATAAACCTTTTTGCCTATCTGAAATGAAAGCCACTTTCACTGGATGTGATAATATTGCAGACTTCATATGCTTCAAAAAAGTGATCCAATTCTCCTTTGTTTCAGCTCTGCATACCATAATTCCTAACATTACTAACCCATTCTGTCCATCAAGTGCAGTTGCAGCCATCAATACTCCTCCAAACTCTCCTGTTAGATGGCAGGCATCAAGCCCTAAAACTCCCCTGCATGCTTTGCAAAAACCTCTCAGTGCAGGTTCAAATGAGAGTGTCATACTTTCAAATGTGTTTTCCTTAGTGTCAAATGTGAACTTAGCAACAGACCCTTCATTACACTTGGTAAACATGCTGCAAAAAGCTGGTACTTCATTGTAGCTCTCTTTATAATTACCATATAATGATTCTAAAACTAGATTCCTAGCCTTCCATGCACACATATATGGTATATTAACACGCTTTTCAGCTAAGAAGTCTTCCTTGATTTTATTAGGGTCTGGAACAACTTTTTTAAGCTTATTCTTCATCTGATCAAGAACAAAATCCTTTACAAAATGAGGATCAGCAGATCTATTCCTATTTTTGTGATCCCCTTCACACTTGTGTTCCAAATTCATTTTCCTAAGAACAAAAGTATTCTCACCCTCCTTCTTGCTAGCATACACAAACCAAGGACAATCATGTTCTTTCTTAAACCTACACTCAGCCTTAATTCTAGAGGGAGCACTTCTATCCAACCTAAATTGACACTTATTAAGAATACAAAAACCTCTGAGATGTTTCTTAAATGCTTGCTTACTTTCAAATCTAGTTTTTACCTCCATTTTGGTAGGATCTACAGGAGTAAATACCTCTTCTTCAGGGAATAGATCTCCATCATGCTCACCCTTCATGTACTCACCAAAATCATCATCAAATTCATCCATGTAAGCAGGTTTTTCATCCACATCCTTACCTGCACATTCAAGATGGACATCAGTACCATATAATAATTTACAAATTAAAATAACAGAAATAATTTATAAATGAAATATACCTTTTTCTTTGTCTTCTTCTTCTTCTTCTCCTTCTTCATTGTCTTCTTCACTGTCTTCTTTTTCTCCTTACTCTTCTTCATCTGACCCATACTCAATGTCTTCATCACTGTCATATAATGGAGCAGCTTCTGGATCCTCAATTGGGTGACATTCATCTATTTTATAGTTTTCTAGCTGAATATTCTCTACATCATCATCAAGGTCAGTGGCTTGGGATGGTTTTGACTGACTGCAACCACTGCTACTAGCATGAGAAATTTTGGGACTAGGTACCTCTTCAGCTTGTTGATGCAAATCTGTGAAACTCAGCTTTCTTGATACACCTTCTGCTGATTTATCCACACTATTTAGCCTTGGAGATCTTCTAGGAGTAGTTTTCTTACTAACTCTTTTCTTTGGTGTACTCTTTGGAGTCCCAAACTGTGTATCCTTCATCCCCATCCACAAACATATACACACATCATCATTCACATAAGAATCCTCCCAAAAATTATCAAAATCATCATTATTTAGCAATGGTTATGACATACAGGGATCCTTAAACCAATATAAACAATACTTCTCCCTAGACCAATCCAAAGACAATCTAGAATACACCATATACTCAACCTTCCTCAACTCTGTTTCATCTCTATGACACTCAGGAAATACCAAAGTCTCATTCCTTGGCTCCACATACACACTAATATTCCTCAATTTGAATAGACTGCAACACAAATAAAAAAGGGCAAACATCAGATAAAACCCCCACTGAAACTAATTAGAACACATACACACCAAATCCCCCACTGCACATCTGAATTTCAATTACAGTAAATTAGTACACTTTTTTGTCCATATCTACCACTATAAGTAAATCATTATGGAACCTTCATCTAGTTGAAATAAACAACTAGAACATGAAGAAAATGTCTGCATTTAAACAAGTCTGAAAATTACAGCAAGTAAACCTCCACATGCATATGAGAAATCACATAATGTCCATATAAAACCTTAACCTTGACACATTAATCTTCTACTATGGCGTAAGTAGTCCAACTAAATGGCTACAGAATAGTAAACAAAATGGTCCAAGTCAAAAAGTATTCTGCCATACAGGTCATAAACTTGCTCTATTAAATTTCACCCTGTGAAAACATCTACAAAGTATCAAAATACCACATCTAAGAAGAACTTCATTAATAATCAGGGGATATAGCAGCAGAATGTTGGAATTTAAGCTCTATCAATTAGCCCAAATAAACCCCCCACTGAATCTAAAATTGAAAGGGGTGAAACCTAAAAAACTCTAATAAACTCTAATTAAGCAATAATTCATACAAACAAACACTCAATCACGAAATTTATAACCTTATTAAACTATAAAGGAACTCATGCATTTCAAATAAACCCTAATTACAAAAGGGAAAAAAAAAAAACCTACAAATACAAATCAATCGATCAATCATTGATTTTCATCATATATTAAGTCACGGGTTACGTTAATCTCACCTTGATTCAGATGTTTTCAATCCCGGTTTGTACCTCATCTTCAGTTTATCAACACCGTCTCTGAAACCCTAAATAAGCAGATTTTGTCTTCCAAATTAACTTTGGTTCTTCACTAACATCTTCTCCTTCAACAAAGCCTGATTCTTTTCTAATAATCAGTTCCCTAATCGTTTCAAAATTCCGGACCTAGTTTCTACAGAGGGAAGAGCGACCAGACTGAAAGAGAGAAACTGAAACTGAAAAAAAGATAAGGGTAAGGGTTTGAAGGTAATATCACGGACCGAGTTTGACTTTTTCAAAGTAGTTGACCAAATCGGTGGGTCCAGCTGTTATATCTAACGATATGGCCACTTTATAAAAGATTTCTATTTCTCTGGCCGGTTTATTAATTATATGGATGGAAGCTGGTTAGTTTATGAATTTGCCCAATTTTTAATGCCGCCTGCCTTTCGCTAGGTAGTTTGCCATGCTGGAGGTAGTCGATATACGATTGTCTCCAATCAACACCTTCAGCTAAACAGGCCTCCGCGGGTTGTGGTGGAGCTTGACAGTCGGTACAGCTATCTTGGAGGGCCGCTGATTGTGTCGACATGCTTGGACAGTATACTCCCAGCCTTTGGAGCTTTCTATAGAGATGAACAATGCCTGACTGTCCGCAAGTTTCTGCGTGTAAGTTCTGGAGTACTCTTTCTGCTTCCTTCTTTTTTAAGTATCTTGTCAGGGACCCTCCTTCGGATCGATAGTACAAAGCCCCTTGTATTACCATGAACTGTCTTAGGACTTTGGCTGGCATGATTCGATCCTCATCCATTTTTGTTAGGTCTTCGATGACACCTTCTTCCAGTCATCCGCTTCATCGAAAGCTAGGTCCTCTTTCCAAGTGCTGGGAAATTATTTTATTCTCACTGTCACTGTACCCTCGTCTTCGCCATTAAGCTGCATTTTACTTGCCAGAGTGGATAGAGCGTCCGCATGTCGATTTCGCTCATTCTCATGTGGTCTAGAGTCGACCTTGTTTGATGGATCAAGCTTTGTGCTTCTGCCCTGTAGGGTGCTAGGTGCGCCGCTTTTACGTGGAAGTCGTCGTTTACTTGGTTCGTCACTAATTTAGAGTCGCATTTTATCTCCACACTTCCCAGGTCGAGCTCTTTTACCAATCTAAGGCATAAAATCAACGCTTCATATTCAGCGACGTTATTATTGCACAGGAAATCCAGTTTGAACGAGTATGAAAACAGGTCTCCTTGTGGGGCTTCGAATACCACTCGAGCTCCCCTACATTTCCATAAGACGACCCATCGAAGAACATGGTCCAAAGCTTATCAACTTCTGCGGCTGCCACCTCTCCAGGTATGTATTCATGTACCTCATCGTCTCTTTCTCCTGGGAACATTGCTATTAAATCAGCTATCGCCTGCCCGCGTACTCCTTTCGATCGTTGATATTTGAGCTCAAATTCAGACAATTGCAGCAACCAACGAGCGGTCCTCCCCGTCAAGACAGGCTTGGAAGCCAAGTATGCTATTAGGTTCGTCGTGGCTACTACAATCGTCTCGTGTGTTAGTAAGTAGGGGCGTAGCTTCTGTGCAGCGTAGATGAGGGCTAGGCATGCTTTTTGGACATGCGGGTATCTGAGTTCTACATCGCGTAGGACTCGGCTGACATAATAGACAGGTGATAACTGGTAACCCCCATATCTTGTGACAATATAGCCCCTATTGCCAAGTTGGTAGACGTCGTGTACAAATATAAGGGGATTCCTTTGATAGGTGGCCTTAGTACTTGTGGGCTGACAAGCCACTGTTTGAGCTTTTGAAATGCTGCACATTGTGCCTCCCCCATGTGAATATGGCATTTTTCCTTAGTAATGGCAGAAACGCGGATAGTAGCTGGGCGAGCCCTGGTATGAAACGTCGTATGTAAGATATCCTCCTGATAAATGCCTGCAACTCCTTGGTGTTTGTTGGTGGGGACATAGTTGCAATGACGTCGACTTTATCTGGGTCCACTTGAATCCCTTCGCTGGTTATCACAAAACCTAGGAACTTCCCCGATGTTACTCTGAAAGCGCATTTGAGTGGATCATTCTAAGTTTGAACTTTCTGCACCTCTCAAAGACTGTTTTAAGGTGCGAAATGTGATCCTCGGGAACCTGCGACTTCACTACGATGTCGTCGACGTACACTTCTACTGTTTGATGCAGTAGGTCATGAAATATGGATGTCATGGCGCATTGATAGGTGGCACCTGCGTTCTTTAGACCGAATGGCATTATGACGTAGTAGAAGTTCCCATTCGGGGTTTGGAAAGCAGTCTTCATCGCATCTGACATAGCCATCCGTATCTGATTGTACCCGCTGAAGCATTCCATGAAGGAAAATATTTTCTTACCTCCCATCGCGTCTACCGTTATGTCGATGTTAGGCAATGGGAAATCATATTTAGGGATCTATTTAGATCTCAATAGTCCACGCAACATCTGAGTTTTCCATTCTTCTTTGCCATGGGTACAATGTTATCCAACCAGGTTGGGTGTTGGATAGGCTTGATGAATTTAGCTTTCAACAAGTGCTTTATCTCTTCTTTTATGGCTAGGGCCGTGGATCTTGGGAATTCGCGGCTCCTTTGTTTTATTGGCTTGAACTCGGGTGACACACTCAGGTTATGGGAGACGAGGTTGCTGTCCAGGCCCGGCATTTCGTCATAGTTGAAGGCGAATACATCCTTGTATTCCCTGAGCAGTTTGATCAGCGCTTCCTTCTCTTCTTTGCCCAGATTCTTACCGATTATGAGAGGCCGCTTGTCCTCTTCAGTTCCGATGTTGATTTCCTCCATGTTGTCCATGGTGAGGTCCTCTGGTGTCCGTTCTTATGGCATTGTCTGTGTTACTTCCGCGTACTGACTTCGAAAATCCTCATCGTTAATCGTTCCAAAGGGAAACTTGCTTAATCACGAGCATCATTTCTAAGGGAATTTTCGCTTCCTCGTTGATTGACGACATGGCGCAGTCATGTATGTCTGCGGACATTCCCCTAGCTAATTTCTATAATCGGTACATATGTCCCCCATCCGGATTAGAGAACCGATGAAACCTAGGATGCTCCTCCTATTTCCTCTTCTTCTCCGCTGGGAATACCATTCTGGAGGGATTGAATACGGACTTAGCTGGTTTCGCCTTCTCTTCTTCGTCCCATTTGGGTAGTGGATTGAGATGCACATCGGGTACCTCCTTCGT
>JAJJMB010013249.1:36073-41504 GCA_023531105.1 Papaver atlanticum | reverse complement strand
TTTGTTGCTAATCATTTATTAGGAAAAATTGAAAAGCTCAACATAAGAGGAGAAAAAGAAATAATAGTAACTTGGTCCCGGGCATCTACCATTATACCCACAATGATCGGCCATACAATTGCTATTCATAATGGAAAAGACCATCTGCCTATTTATATAACAGATCGTATGGTGGGTCACAAATTGGGAGAATTTGCACCTACTCTAAATTTCCGGGGACATGCGAGAAGCGATAATAAATCTCGTCGTTAATGTTAATAATAATAAAGTGAATATGGGTGCTCGTCGTTCATTGGTGGGAGGTTAACCTTATGATAAAGAGGGACCCAGATGTGGAAGTATCCGCTTTAGGTCAACATATATGTATGTCTGCTCACAAAGCACGAAGAGTGATCGATCAGATTCGTGGGCGTTCCTACGAGGAAACACTTATGATACTAGAACTCATGCCTTATCGAGCATGTTATCCTATTTTTAAATTGGTTTATTCGGCAGCAGCAAATGCTAGTCACAATATGGGTTTCAAGGAAACAGATTTAATCATTAGTCAAGCCGAAGTCAACGAGGGTACTATCGTGAAAAAGTTAAAGCCTCGAGCTCGAGGACGTAGTTATCCGATCAAAAGACCCACCTGTCATATAACTATTGTATTGAAAGATATATCTAAAGATCAAGACTATTTCATATGGTTAAGAAAAACTGGATATGTATATATAGATAAATATACGGATGTTAGAGAGAGGTATCTATGTATGGTAGAGCACGAAAGACTAAAATGGGCTAATGAAGAAAGCGAAGAAAGCGAGGGTGTATGGGACAAAAAATAAATCCACTTGGTTTTAGACTTGGTACAACCCAAAAGCACCATTCCCTTTGGTTTGCACAACCAAAAAGTTATTCTGAGGGTCTACAGGAAGATCAAAAAATACGGGATTGTATCAAGAATTATGTACAAAAAAATATGAGAATATCTTCGGGTGTAGAGGGAATTGCGCGTATAGAGATTAAAAAAAGAATCGACCTGGTCCAGGTCATAATCTATATGGGATTTCCAAAATGGTTAATAGAGGGTAAACCGAGAGGAATTGAAGAATTACAGATCAATGTACAAAAAGGTTTTAATTCTGTGAACCGAAAACTCAACATTGCTATTACACGAATTGCAAAACCCTATGGAGACCCTAATATTCTTGCGGAATTTATAGCTGGGCAATTAAAAAATAGAGTTTCATTTCGAAAGGCAATGAAAAAAGCTATTGAATTAACTGAGCAAGCAGATACAAAAGGAATTCAAGTACAAATTGCAGGACGTATCGACGGAAAAGAAATAGCACGTGTCGAATGGATCAGAGAAGGTAGGGTTCCCCTACAAACCATTCGAGCTAAAATTGATTATTGTTCGTATACAGTTCGGACTATTTATGGGGTATTAGGCATAAAAATTTGGATATTTGCAGACGAGAAATAATCAAAGATTTCTTCTTTTACTTTTCTATCTAGCACAGGACCAAAAAAAACAAAACCTTTCATTATTTTTCCCTTTAATCTAAAATGATCAATTTCAAATCTTTTAATTCTATAGGGTTAAATAAAAATTAGATTGACCCTTTGGTATAATTGCTATGCTTAGTGTGTGACTCGTTGGTTTTTTTAGTTTAGATTAGATTAAAAAAGGAAAGGACGGTCCCCTAGTCTGAACTAAGAACTATGTAACTAATAACCAGCTCATTGCTTCGTATTATCGGGATCCAAAGAAACAGTCACTATATGATGTATTGATCATATCGTTGTAGCAACTGAAATCTTTTTAATATTACATATACATAAAAGAAAAACCAATCTGATCGTGGATTGTGATATGAAACAAAAAAAAGGATGTGGATAAATGGAAGGGGGAGAGAAAGAGAGAAGGAGAATATCAACGATATATGATTCCAATATGTATGGTCTATGAATAATCTCATACAAAGGCAGTGTAATAAAGCATCAATATGGATTCGGCCATAATCATAATTAATCATTAAATGAATCCGGTTCATAGGAAAAATAAATACAAATAAAAGAGAGCTTCGAGTCAATAAAGACTGAGTAGATTGACTCAGAAACAACAAATTGAATTAGGAGCTCCGTTGCAGAGTTCAGGCCTAGCCATTAACCAAGAAGTGATGGGAACGACGGAACCTATGACTGCAGAAGATTCCATTGAAAACGAATCCTAATGATTCATTAGGTGGGATGGCGGAAAGAACCAGGAACCTATTCATTTTTTTCTGAGAGGTCAAGGACTGACCCTACGAATTAAACAGATATTGAAAGAGTAAATATTCGCCCGCGAAGGCCTTATTGAATTGCTAAGTTTTTTGGATTCAATAAAGGTCAAAATAAAGATTCGTAAAAAAATTATATATTCTAGAGGTATATTTCCAGTTGTAGATAAAACCCAAGATATATCAATTTTTACGTGACAGATTAGATCTCAAAAAATCCTATGATTCAGTCTATTATAAATTCAATACATATTCGTAATATTATGGAATCATTTCATTCGCGAGGAGCTGGATGAGAAGAAACTCTCATGTCCGGTTCTGCAGTAGAGATGGAATTGAGAATAACAAACAACCATCAACTATAACCCCAAAAGAACCAAATTCCGTAAACAACATAGAGGAAGAATGAAGGGAATATCTTACCGAGGCAATCATATTAGTTTCGGTAGATATGCTCTTCAGGCACTTGAACCCGCCTGGATCACATCTAGACAAATAGAAGCAGGGCGACGAGCAATGACACGATATGCGCGTCGTGGTGGAAAAATATGGGTACGTATATTTCCAGACAAACCTGTTACATTAAGACCTACGGAAACGCGTATGGGCTCGGGGAAGGGATCTCCCGAATATTGGGTATCTGTCGTTAAACCGGGTCGAATACTTTATGAAATGGGTGGAGTATCAGAAATTGTAGCCAGAGAAGCTATTTCAATCGCTGCGTCCAAAATGCCTATACGAACTCAATTCCTTATTGCAGAATAGGGATGTGCAACCAAAGGAAAGGAGTCTTTGTGATAAAAAAACAAAAAACCGCAGGCCTTTTTTTCTGGACAAAAAATATTTCTTTCTTCTTTTGCCCTTTCTTTGCATTGAAAGAAACGATAAAAAATAATGATATGATTCAACCTCAAACCCTTTTAAATGTAGCGGACAACAGTGGGGCTCGAAAATTAATGTGTATTCGAATCATAGGAGCTAGTAATCGTCGATATGCTCATATTGGTGACGTTATTGTTGCTGTAATCAAAGAAGCAGTGCCCAATATGCCTCTAGAAAGATCAGAGGTGATCAGAGCTGTAATTGTACGTACATGTAAAGAACTTAAACGTGACAACGGTATGATAATACGATATGATGACAATGCCGCAGTTGTCATTGATCAAGAAGGAAATCCAAAAGGAACTCGGGTTTTTGGTGCGATCGCTCGGGAATTGAGACAGTTGAATTTTACTAAAATAGTCTCATTAGCTCCTGAGGTATTATAAATACTATATAGAATAAAGACTAATAGACAAGCCCGTGATATGATAGAGTAGGGTCTTGGGAATGGATTAATTTAATTTAGTAGATTATGTATCACGTATATCCCTTAACTTTATAATTAATAAAAAAAACGAGCATGTTGATTATATTAAAACTCGGAGGCACCAATAATTATAGTTCATCATGGGTAGGGACACAATTGCTGACATAATAACTTCTATACGAAATGCTGACATGGATAAAAAAGGAACGGTTCGAATAGCATCTACTAATATTACCGAAAACATTGTGAAAATACTTCTACGAGAAGGCTTTATCGAAAACGTGAGAAAACATCGAGAAAGCAACAAAAATTTCTTGGTTTCAACCCTTCGACATAGAAGGAATAGGAAAGGGCCATATAGAACTATTTTAAAACGTATCAGCCGGCCTGGTCTACGAATCTATTCCAACTCTCAACGAATTCCTAGGATTTTAGGAGGAATGGGGATTGTTATTCTTTCTACTTCTCGAGGTATAATGACAGACCGAGAAGCTCGGCTAGAAGGAATCGGAGGAGAAATTTTGTGTTATATATGGTGATCTTTCTGATATCTGAATTGAATTGGTAACTTCCTATATTGTGAAAAAAAGAAAAAGAGGAAGGACTGGTTGCCTAATATCACTCCTCCTCCATTAGTTGATACTTCAAGGGGGTTACCTGAAATGAAAGAACAAAAATGGATTCATGAAGGTTTAATTACTGAATCACTTCCCAATGGCATGTTCCGGGTTCGCTTAGATAATGAAGATCTGATTCTAGGTTATGTTTCAGGAAGGATCCGACGTAGTTTTATACGGATACTACCAGGAGATAAAGTCAAAATCGAAGTAAGTCGTTATGATTCAACAAGGGGACGTATAATTTATAGACTCCGCAATAAAGATTCGAACGATTAGGTTTTTTTTTTTCGACATTATTTTTGTGGGGATACAACTCGAGGTTAAAAATTCCAAGAGACTTATTTTCTTCCAAGGAGTAGATTCGGAATTAAGGTAAGGAATGACAAATATGAAAATAAGGGCCTCTGTTCGTAAAATTTGTGAAAAATGTCGACTGATTCGCCGGCGGGGACGAATTATAGTAATTTGTTCCAACCCGAGACATAAACAGAGACAAGGATAATCCTTCGAAAAAAGGACTCAATGTACAAATAAAATGAAGGATCTGTTTTAACCTGAAATGGATATATCCGTATATCTCTGACTCATATTGATGAGATGATAAAAGATGGCAAAACCTATACCAAGAGTTGGTTCACGTAGGAATGGACGTATTAGTTCACGTAAGACTGGACGTAGAATACCAAAAGGAGTTATTCATGTTCAAGCAAGTTTCAACAATACCATTGTAACGGTTACAGATGTACGGGGTCGGGTGGTTTCTTGGTCCTCCGCCGGTACTTGTGGATTCAGGGGCACAAGAAGAGGGACACCGTTTGCTGCCCAAACCGCAGCAGGAAATGCTATTCGTACAGTAGTCGATCAGGGTATGCAACGAGCAGAAGTCATGATAAAAGGTCCTGGTCTCGGAAGAGATGCAGCATTACGAGCCATTCGTAGAAGTGGTATACTATTAAGTTTCGTACGGGATGTAACCCCTATGCCACATAATGGATGTAGACCTCCTAAAAAAAGACGTGTGTAGAAATAAGAATGGACCTGATTTCAAGAGAAATAAATGATTCAATAATCTGATAAAAAAAAATTACTATGCTTCGAGAGGAAGTAGCAGTATCTACTCGGACACTACAATGGAAGTGTGTTGAATCTAGAGCAGACAGTAAGCGTCTTTATTATGGCCGTTTTATTTTGTCTCCGCTTCTGAAGGGTCAAGCCGATACAATAGGCATCGCGAT
>JAJJMB010013249.1:8573-31073 GCA_023531105.1 Papaver atlanticum | reverse complement strand
TCGCCCAATTGAGCACGTCTAGCATATTTTTTCACGGTAGCAGGATCGCTATAACTGACTCCATTCAGTTCACCGCCATAGAACTCAACAGTTACACCTACCTGTTCGACACTATACTTGGATTCTGCCCTTCTAAAAGGAACATCGGCTCTCACAATTCCGTCTCCGTCTACCAAAACTACTGGAAATGTTTCAAAAAAAGTAGGCATGCGACGTACAAAAAGCTCATGGCCTTCTTTATCTCTAAAGATAGGATGTCCTAACCACCCAACGGCTATTCCATCCCCGCTGTCCATTGAACCCGCTCGGAATAATCCCCCTTTGGCTGGATTATTACCAATGTAATCATAAAAAGCCAATTTTTCGGGAATTTTAGACCAAGCTTCTGATACACTCTGATTTTCGGCTAGCCCGGCGCTAACCCTGCGATATATTTCTTGCTGGAAATATCCTTGGTCCCATTGATAACGAGTAGGACCAAATAATTCGATCGGGGTTGTTGCTGAACCATACCACATAGTTCCAGCAACAACGAAAGCTGCAAAAAAGACAGCAGCGATACTACTGGAAAGGACAGTTTCAATATTACCCATACGTAATCCTTTGTATAGACGTTGAGGCGGGCGGACACTAAGATGGAAGAGGCCCGCTAATATGCCTAAGGTACCTGCTGCAATATGATGAGAGGCTATTCCTCCCGGAACAAAAGGATCAAAACCTTCTACACCCCACGCGGGATTTACAGATTGTACTTTTCCAGTCAGTCCATAAGGATCGGACACCCATATTCCAGGACCATACAAGCCTGTTACATGAAATGCGCCAAACCCAAAGCAAGCGACCCCTGAGAGGAATAAATGAATTCCAAAGATCTTGGGCAAATCCAAAGAAGGTTTTCCTGTACGTTCATCACAGAAAATTTCTAGATCCCAATATACCCAATGCCAGATAGCTGCCAAGAAGCACAAGCCAGAAAACATAATATGTGCCCCGGCCACACCTTCGTAACTCCAAATACCCGGATTCGTTATAGTCCCTCCTGTGATACTCCAACCACCCCAGGAATTCGTTATTCCTAAACGAGTCATGAAAGGTATAACGAACATACCTTGTCTCCACATTGGATCAAGAACTGGGTCAGAGGGATCAAAAACGGCTAATTCGTATAGAGCCATCGAACCGGCCCAACCAGAAACTAGAGCTGTATGCATTATATGGACAGAAAGTAACCGGCCGGGATCATTCAATACAACGGTATGAACACGATACCAAGGCAAACCCATGGAAATACCCCTTTATCAAAGAAAAATAGATACTATGTTACTTTATCGCATTGGAAAAGACTCTGCTTATGCTATGGACTTCTCCTTTTCAATGGATTATCTCGGAGCAAGGGTGCATTTATATTGCATTCCGTTGGTAATAACAGAAAAATTATGTTCGTAGGAACAAAGAGAAGCAAATCTATTCTATACCCGATAAGTACCAATACGCAATGGGGGGATGGGTCCCATTTTAGATGAGTGAATTAGAGATACTTGTTCATCATTTGAACATCGCAGCTCATTCATAATAATTTTTTTATGCATTCCGTCTTCTTCGATGAACTTTACAATCTAGGGAGAAAACCCGAAAACATAAATATTATGAAAAAAATAAAACCCATTGTTACGTTTCCACATCAAAGTGAAATTTTAGTACTTAAAAACCTTTTTCTTTCATTTAATGCCTATTGGTGTTCCAAAAGTACCTTTTCGGATTCCTGGAGAGGAAGATTCGGTTTGGGTTGACGTATAGTGCGACTTGTCAGACATATTGGGTCATATGGGATTTCCCCGTTTTCTCCCCCGATCGAGATATCCTCTGTTTCACCCAAGAAAGATTGATTGAACCATCAATAATTTGAAGCGTGAAGTGCAATTATAGCAATTTATTTGGGGGATCAATATGCATTTTTCAATTAGAAGAATTTATGGTTGGCTTGGTTGGACCAATAAAATGAAGTATCCAGGCTCCGTTCAAAAAAACCCAATCGGTAAAATATGTATGATTACCTTTTGTATCATAAAGAATTCCTATATTATACCAGCGACCTCAAACTGCCAATCAATCGACGGAGTCATCATACTATTCCAGTGATTGGCGGAAGCGTAAGACATAAAATGAATAAAAAAAAGTATTATCAAACAAAAGAAGCGGTATTGGGATCATTTGTCCTATATGTGCAAATAGAGGTCGGGTAAATCTTTCCCCGGAGTAGAGCATAAACCTAAACGAATTGAAGAGGCCCATTCCGGAACAAGAAAATGACATCGTAATTTGAATTGGATTTCGATGAAACAATATATCAATGAGGGTAAATTTAGTGAGCTCGTTTTTAGGGGTAAGTGAGTAAAAACCCTGCTTTCTTGAAAAATAGAAGAATAAAGGCCCTTCATTCATTAGGAGTTAGAAAAATCCTCCTATGAAAAAAAGGGAAAATAAAGAGGGCTGGAATCGACACATTGATTCTTTTTTTTTGAACCGTATGCATCTAAAGGTGCGTGTACGGTCCCTAAGGGATACAATTTTGTCCTAATCAACCGACTTCATCGAGAAAGAATACTTTTTTTAGGCCAACAAGTTGATAGCGAGATCGCAAATCAACTTATGGGTCTCATGATATATCTCACTATAGAGGATGATACAAAAGATGTTTATTTGTTTATAAACTCCCCCGGTGGGTGGGTAACACCCGGAATAGCTATGTATGATACTATGCAATTTGTACAACCAGATGTACATACAATATGCATGGGATTAGCCGCTTCAATGGGGTCTTTCGTCCTGGTCGGAGGAGAAATTACCAAACGTCTAGCATTCCCTCACGCTTGGCGCCAATGAGTTTTTTATTTGAGAGAAAAAAGAAGACTATGCCTTCGCCAGATAAAATATGAATAATAAAGTAATAATAGCATGGCACTTCGAGTTCGATATCAGCAAACCATCATTGTTCTTTTATAACATGAGATTCCGTATCGAGAGAGTAGTATGAGACAAAAGGAATTTCTGATTTTATTTTATCTATCAGGGTTCGATTTCAGCGTCACAAACTTTTTTGTTTTAACATCACACATCAGAGGGCTCTTTCCAATATTTCTGTTACGAAAGAGTATTAAAATGAAAAAACATACACAAGATTATCCTTTCCCTATTTGATCGGATCAAAAAGAAACTTTGGGATTGCTGAATTACAGACGAGATAAATATAGAAAGCAACGGAACCATCATAGTATTTTTTAACTCTTCCGAAAGAAAGGGTGGTAAATGGATTATTTACCGATCTGGGTTTGATAGATCCTCCACTTTAGGTAAAAGTAGATTCCATTCTAGAGCCGTATGCAATGCGCAAAAAATGCCTGTACGGTTCTTCAATTCGATTTTTTCTTGTCTCTTTCGATCATTGAGATAGAGGAAGCATTCATTATGTTATATCATCAGGGTAATGATCCACCAACCTGCTAGCTCTTTTTACGAGGCACAAACAGGAGAATTTGTCCTGGAAGCGGAAGAACTGCTGAAACTTCGCGAAACCCTCACAAGGGTTTATGTACAAAGAACGGGCAATCCGTTATGGGTTGTATCCGAAGACATGGAAAGGGACGTTTTTATGTCAGCAACAGAAGCCCAAGCTCATGGAATTGTTGATCTTGTAGCGGTCGAAAATACCGGGGACTTCACGTAAATCTGTGATTCCATTCCATTTCGAACCATAATTGACTGAGCTATGTTATTTCCTATTTTATTTTCTTACCGAAGTTAAAAGTGGTAGTGGTAAAATATTCAATGAAACGAGAGGAATTCAGAATCATCCGGTTAGGATTGATCTAAACCAGCCCATTCTGTATACGATCCAGCATGCCAACTATTAAACAACTTATTAGAAATACAAGACAGCCAATCAGAAATGTCACAAAATCCCCCGCCCTTCGGGGATGTCCTCAGCGTCGAGGAACATGTACTAGGGTGTATGTGCGACTCGTTCAGATCATGAACTGGAACAAAAGAAAGGAGACTTTTTTGACAGTATCAATGATCGGTACCAATGAAGAGGAATGGAAAAACCCCATATCACTATCGAAAAAAGGACCTCTATTGTGTATTAAATTTATGGTTTCCTTTGGTATAAATCCAATCATCTCAACTAGAGATGAGAAGCAACTCCCCATTGGTAGCAAATGGTTATCCATTAAGCGGGGGAATGGAATGGTATTTTAGAAGCAGAGAGATTATGCTCCCATTCTTGCAAAAACGGACTAACAGGGTCAGCTACCTAACCAACCTTCATAATGAAATGCCGTTACTGTATGGGTGGATCTAGTTGTGAAAAGACCTATTACTGGATAATTCATGGGTAGAGCCAAAGAGTGTGAACTGTACAAGTTACTAAATAGGTAAGAGGCTCCGGTGTATAGAAAGGACCTCACCGTTTAAACAGTAACCATAGAAACGATGGAACCCACAATTTATCGTTTTTTATTTACTTTTATTGATACTTGGTATCAATAAAATTTCTTATTTCGAGATGAAATTAAATGCCTCAAAAAAATCGTGGTTGGGAAGGTCATAGTAGCAAAAGCCATTGGAATTTTTATTTTATACATCGGAAGAATCAGTTTTGTTATTAATAGACTAGGGGGGAAAAGAATGACTGAAAGAAAAGAAATCAATTAGTTATTCATCAAAGTTTCATTTGATTCAATGACCAGAATTAAACGAGGATATATAGCTCGGAGACGTAGAACAAAAATTCGTTTATTTGCATCAACCTTTCGAGGGGCGCATTCAAGACTTACTCGAACTATGACTCAACAGAAAATGAGAGCTTTAGTTTCGGCTCATCGGGATAGGGGCAGGCAAAAGAGAGATTTTCGTCGTTTGTGGATCACTCGTATAAATGCAGTAATTCGTGAGAATAGGATATCCTATAGTTATAGTCGATTAATACATGATCTGCACAAGGGGCAGTTACTTCTTAATCGTAAAATACTTGCACAAATAGCTATATCAAATAGGAATTGTCTTTACATGATTTCCAACGAGATCATTAAATAAGGGGATTGTAAGGAATCCACCAGAATGATCTAAATGGAGTTCCCCGGAGAATGAACTCCGGGAGGGTAGGGTATAAATTACTATATATAATAAAGTAGTAAAAAGAAACTAACACGTTTCCATAATAATAATTAAGGACTTTCTCTTTTTCTTCCCCAATTCTTTTTTTCTTATGACATGACAATACAATCTAGATTCTATAATTTTTGAACAAAATACCAACCAGAGTTGGGGTTCGGGTTGGATTTTTTATTCAATTGAGGCATGGGCCTATTTATTTCTGGTTCTAGGACCGGTAGTTCTAGGAGTCGACTCGGTTCTCTCAAATTGTTTCTCATTATTAAGAAAAGGTAACGAAGATAAAATACGGGCTTGTTTTATAGCAATAGTAATTAATCGTTGTTGTTTCAAGGTTAATCTATTCACTCGTCTAGATAATATTTTTCCTTGTTCACTAATAAATCGACTAATTAAACTCATGTTTCTATAATCAATTCGATCCCCCGATCCAATTGGGGGCAAACGCCTACGAAAAGATCGCTTGGATTTAAGAAAAGGTCGCTTGGATTTTTCCATTGTTTATTCCTTATCCCGAAAATACTATTTCTGAATTCGAATTCATTTTTGATCCGACTGAAATAGGATTTGATTTGTTTCTATATATTATATGTAATTTATTCTTGTTACTTCGAAGGGTAGCACACACACCCTCTACCTCGGGTTCGGTCTATTTCTTTATCTCCCCATGAGTTGTATGTTTGCAACAATAGGGACAGAATTTTCTCAATTCCAATCGACTAGGCGTATTGTGTCGATTCTTTTGAGTAATATATCTAGAAACGCCCGACGATTCCTTATTAACACGGTTTCGTATACAACTGGTACATTCCAAAATAACTCTTACTCTAACATCTTTACCCTTTGCCATGAACCTCCCTTGAATTTTGGATTTACCCAACTCTTCGATTTTCGACCCGAAATCAAATTTCAAAAGATTTTGTTGTAATCAATAGAGTAATATAAAGAATAAGTAATACAACAATTTCTAACTATCAATTCTTTTTAATCCTAGTACATACAGTATTTCATTTAAATATCTTGTATGATTTATTTAGTTTCCCTAGATCCCATTTATTTCTATTTTCTTAGGCCCTTTGAGTCTAACCCAAGTTTCACTGAGATTGAATCCACTTTTGTTTTTTCCTTTTCTGTCCTTCTATATTTTGAAAATGGGAAAAAAGAATAAAACAAAGAGAGGAAGAAGTATTAGTCACAGATAATTTATTATCTCACTAATCTTCTTCATCCCTTCCCATGTCAATAACTAGAATGAAAAAAACGGGAATGTCAACGCATCTGGGAATAAATGATTAATCTCTATCAATAGCCCTGCTAAAGACCCGAACCATAGAGTACTTAGCACAGGTGCCACAGAGAGATATGTTTTTATATCTCGCATTGCAAACTCTCCTTCTTTATTGTAATACATATATGATCAGAGGTATATGTAGTTAAGGATCACTTGTATTAGTACGTGAAATCCCTAACAAAAATGGATATATACAACGACCCGGTAGATAAGATTTCCCTTTCCTTAAAACAGAAAAAGACGCCCTCCTCTTCCTGAGTATTACCGACAAATATTCATTTCTCTATCCGACGGATTTCATATGTAAATAATTCTTTTATTATATGTTATATGAGACCAAAAAGAACAAATTGCAAGCGAAAATTTTTATTATAGGGGGAAATAATGATGTGGAAAACAAGACAGGGATTCTCTACAATGACACTGTATACCAATTGAAAGGGATGTAGCGCAGCTTGGTAGCGCGTTTGTTTTGGGTACAAAATGTCACGGGTTCAAATCCTGTCATCCCTACCTATTACTTTTCCCGCGGACAGTAATTGAGATCGATCCTAATTGTACATACATTATGATACTATAGACATGCAAAGTTTATTGGGCCTACAAAGATAATACTTTTTTATGGTCTTATCTATTGTGATAAGAAGGCGCTCTTAGTTCAGTTCGGTAGAACGTGGGTCTCCAAAACCCGATGTCGTAGGTTCAAATCCTACAGAGCGTGATTCTGTTCTCGAATTACAATGAAATAACTCCACCAACTTAAACAGAAACCTTAATTTGACCTCCTGTGAATTAAAAAAAGAGGAGGTCAATCAAAAACGAGATGTTACTTAATCAAAGGTCCAACTGATCACCGCGTCTGTATTGTAAATATGCAGTTACGAATAATCCAGCCAAAGTAATAGGAATTAGACCTAACACGATTCCAAATAGTAAAACTTCAATCATTTCGGTTTGTTTGAAAGGGGAAAAAAAGAGGTAATATCTATTCTTAAATATAAATCCGAATCGATAAATGAATCTGAATGATCAAGAATTGACAATTGACGCGGGAAGTCACTATAGAATACCTAGAACTAGAATATCACAGAAAAAGTTTTTTTTCTGAATTGTTCATTCAATTCATTTCAAATAAGTCGTATCTTGCTCAGACCAATAAAAAGAGCGGGAGTTATAGTTGAAGCCGCCAGTAGAAAACCGAAATAACTAGTTAGAGTAGGCATAAAGGAGCTAAATAAGATACGTTCTTTTTATACATATGGTGATAAAACATTTACCTAAGTTTACATTACATAAAAAAAATAAACTGAAAAAATCTGCTCCAATTAAAAGTTTTTGATTCATCAATCATTATAGGCGGCACTAACAAAGATAGGGTGACAGAAGTAGAAAAAAGATTGATCTAGTGATCCATCATCTGTAACATCTACCGATTCCGTTATTTTGAATCAACAGATTCGTTGAACAACTATTGAGTAAAGTAATATTGAGTAAAGTAAAAAGAACAAACTTTGTAGTGGAATTTCGTTCATTTTATAAAGTAAACTCTTTTTGAATCACTATGGAATCAAATCGAAAATCTTTTCCATTTTGATAATTTCTTTATAAATTGTATATAATAAAGTTTCCTTTTTGGAGCAAAGGACCTTATCACAACACCTTTCACCTCATAAAATGAAGTCGTAGGCTCTTTAATTGTACATAATATCTCACAAATGCTAAGAAAAAAGTATCGCCCGATCGCTGGACGAAATAAGAGCTTTATTTCGGGACAACTCAATTCTAAGACTAGTCATTCTATTATCTTTTCCTTTTAGGTTCTACATGCCGCCTTTCCATATTAGGGAATCCCTCTCTTGTATCTAGGTCAAGAAGGAAAATAACCTTTGGATGTAATACGACAATGGTTGTATCACGAATATTGATTGATTCTTCCTTTTTTTCTTTGGTCAAATACTATCTACTCCTATTATTGTACTACTAACCCATTCCTTGAACTGAAAGGATTCGAAGAAAAACCCGTTCTATACACCCAAGAAAAGAGGTTTCTAGATTTCGCATCTAATAGAATTGTGTGAATATGATAACATCTTTCATTAATTATTAGAACCCAACCCGGCGGACTCAAGCTTTCCCAGATCTTCAGTTTCTAGCCCAAAGCTAGTAATGAAAAGAACCCTATACTACTACAGTACAGAAATTTTCGGTTGAATAGCACATCCTTATATATAAGGAACAAAAAAGGAAGAAAGAGTTTCTGTAACACTTCTTTTGGATACTGATTGAAATTGCGTTGCTGTGTCAGAAGAAGGGTAGCTATACTGATTCGGTATACTCTAAAGATGCCTTCGGTACACTATTGACGATCTAACACAGATTAAAGATCCGTGGGTTTCCACTTACTGATCCCATCTTTCACGGAATCGATCCCCTTTGACTGTACAAGAATATGTGGAGCTCAGCATGTCTGGAAGCACGGGAGAACGCGCTTTTGGTGATATTATTACCAGTATTCGATACTGGGTCATTCATAGCATTACTATACCTCCCTATTCATTGCGGGTTGGTTATTCGTCAGCACGGGTTTAGCTTACGATGTGTTTGGAAGCCCTCGGCCAAACGAGTATTTTACAGAGAGTCGACAAGGAATTCCATTAATAACTGGCCGTTTTGATCCTTTGGCACAACTCGATGAATTTAGTAGATCCTTTTAGGAGGCCCCAATGACTATAGATCGAACCTATCCAATTTTTACAGTGCGATGGTTAGCTATTCACGGACTAGCTGTACCTACCGTTTCTTTTTTGGGGTCAATATCAGCAATGCAGTTCATCCAACGATAAACCTAACCCGAATTGAATTATAGAGCTATGACACAATCAAACCCGAACGAACAAAATGTTGAATTGAATCGTACCAGTCTTTACTGGGGGTTATTACTCATTTTTGTACTTGCTGTTTTATTTTCCAATTATTTCTTCAATTAAGAAAAAGAGAGAGAATAGTGCGAATTCTCTATATCCCACTCGGAAGGATCTCATCTCAAAATTATCCATGGCTGTTTATGTCTCTAGCATGACCACTTGATGAAATGTGGAGGGAAGTGGGGTAAATGGCCGATACTACTGGAAGGATTCCTCTTTGGTTGATAGGTACTGTAGCCGGTATTCCTGTGATCGGTTCAATAGGTGTTTTCTTTTACGGTTCATATTCCGGGTTGGGTTCATCCCTGTAATATATAGTATGAACTGAGTTGTAGACAGGAAAAAGTAAGAGCTCAACGGGACCTTACCCCTTTTGTTTTAATTCGTAGGGGTAAGGTCCCGTTGAGCTCTTACTTTTCCAACGAGATTTTTATTTATTTCATAACAAAAAAGTTTACAGTTAATACAAACATACTATTCTATTCGTATAAATGAAAAGAGGCCCTTATTGCTCCGATGTTTCAAATCGCTCTTTTTTTAAGATGATGCTTTTGGAGAATTAACTCTATTGATTGGATTCATAATACCTGTTCCTACATAGTATGTATTCGTCCGAAATAGGAAAAAAGAACGGGGATGAATCTATTTTCTGAATGACATACATAATATGGATTCCTATAGATGAGACATCATCCAAAGAATTTCTATACTAATAGAAGCTTACTCCATTTATTTTATTATCTCATCAAAGTTTTTATTTTTTTTTAGAAGTTCATTGAAGAAGTTCGAGTTACTCAACGAGCTACTCCATACTCCACCCCCCCTTTTTCTTGTCCACTACTTTTTAGAAATCCAAAGCGGCGAGGTTCCGATAAACTTAGAAAAAAGGGAATAGTACTTTTTAGGCGTAAGGGGATTAAGAATAATTTTTCTTTCGACACAAGAAAAGGGTGAAAATTTCTTTTCTTGTGTCGAAGATTAGAAAGATAAAGAATCCCTCCTATAATAAATAGGTTGTTCCTTTCATTTATTCCTTGCTTTATATTCTCCTATCACTTATGTCGATTATCTACTCCTATTCGAATTTTATTCCCTTTTTCTATATGGAATAGGATACTTTTTATTTCATTTTTTTCGTGGCATTTCAAATTTGACAATAGTGAGATAGTAACGCAACTCCTATTTGGATTGAAAAAGGGAGTTGGATTCACGTCAAATAACGCGTTCTTCACAATATAATACTAGTCTATTACTAGCGTTAAAAGTCAAAGCTAAATACTTCCCAATATCTGGTATAAAAACAAACAGTAGCAGCAAAGCAAGTAAACTAAATACTATTTTTAACCATACATAATTACATCGATCAACAATAATTTTGTTTTTATTAACTTTATGTGTGTGTTAATAAATACGTGGACCTAAAAATTCATTTCAGACAATTGAACCTTCTCGAATTGTTTCTTTTTCAAAACCAAAAAGATTTGTGCCAGAATAACAGATGCCAAGAAGAACAAAAGGCCTTGGACACGTGATGGATCTTGAAGTACTATTTCTGCGTCTCCCTGACCAAATCCACCCACGTTGGGATTACTTGTTAGTGGCTGATCAAGCTTGATAGATTCGCCTTCGGACACAAGAAGTTCCGGTCCTGGGGGTATAATATCGACCACTTGGTGACCGTCTGACGTATCTGCTATGCTTATTTCATATCCCCCTTTTTCTTTACGTACAATTTTACTTACTATACCTGCTGATGTAGCATTATAGACTGTATTGTTACTCTTACTCCCATCGGGATAAATCTGACCCCTACCTCTGTTCCCGCCTACATATATAGGATATTTTAAGAAGTGAACGTCTTTTTTAATAGCGGGGTCTGGGGAAAGAATAGGAAAGGTGATTTCACTATATTTCTGACCTGGAACAGGACCTATCACAAGAATATTTTTTTTTGTGGGACGATAACTCTGAAAAGAAAGATTGCCCATCTTTTCTTTCATTTCGGGAGAAATACGATCTGAGGGGGCTAATTCGAATCCCTCAGGCAAAATAAGAACAGCCCCTACATTCAAAGCCCCCTTTTTACCATTAGCAAGAACCTGTTTCAGTTGCATATCATAAGGGATTCTTACAACTGCTTCAAATACAGTATCAGGAAGTATCGCTTGTGGAACCTCAATATCCACAGGCTTATTAGCTAAATGGCAATTGGCACAGACAATACGCCCAGTCGCCTCTCGTGGATTTTCATAACCCTGCTGCGCAAAAATGGGATATGCATATGAAGTAGATGGCCAAGTTATTACATATAGCATGATCGATACAGAAATGGATCGAGCCATCTGCTCCTTTATCCGAGAAAAGATATTTCTTTTTTGCATGGTCCAATCGTTGATCCCGAGAATTTCTACAATAAATTAGGCAGGTTACTAGTATAGTTCCCTATCCACGATTCTGCTATTGTAATGGAATAATTTTACTGGAATGGAATACAGGAATAGTCTCTGGGATGGGTATAAATATAAAAGGTGAGTAAAATTTTGAATGCTTTGTTTATGTATGTACAAACAAAGTAAAAAAATTATGATTTTATTAATATCGGTGAATCAGTCTTTAGTCATTCATTGAATGATAAATCACTACAAGTGACGGGGATACGCGATTTAAATAACGGAAAATCCAATATTTTAAAAGTGTATCTAGAATGACTGGGAAAGTGGAAACAAGACCAGATATAATTTGATCATTATGATAAAATCCAAAATCCTTGGAGATAGAGCCAATCATTAGTTCCCAACCATGAGGCGAATGGAATCCGATACATAAATCAGTTAATAAAAGAATAGAAAAAGCTTTTATTGTGTCACTTAAGTTATAGAGGAATTCTTTCACCCAAGAATTAAGAACGAGAAGTTCTTCATTACCTAGAATAGAATAACCACTTAGAATAGCGAAACAGATTATATTTGTCGAGAAGTGCAAAATGCTATGAATATGACCTTCATTGTGCATCTTGACCAATTGTATCGTTTCTTTGTGGATTTCTATACGGAGCTTTTGTATATGTGTCTCCGGGTACTCCTTTATAATTTCGTCCAAAAATAAAAGTTCTTCTAATTCTATGAATTTTTCTAGAAGATTCTTTTCTTTAATATCATTCAAAAACATTTCGGGTTGCCTAGTATTCCACCAATTTGTAACCCAGGATTCCAGATTTTTATTAAATGAGAGAGAAACCCACCAGGGTAAAAATAAAATAGATGCAAGATATGTGAGGGTAGTGAATGTTTTCTTTTGTGGCATTTTTAATATGTAAATTACTAATGAAACCACCTCTTTCGTCGACTCTATCCGATCGAAAATTTCTATGAAGCATGAGTTCTATAAAATGAAGATTCCTTAGTTCTGTTCCTTCCCCCCATGCTAACAAAACATTAATTCTTCGCAGTTCATTTCAAAATACTTCAATTGGTACGCGCAAGAAATAGGCCAATTCCGCCGCTTTTTGTTCAATTTCTCGTGGAGTCAGATTCTCATCAGTACGAGTCAAGGGAATGGCTCCCTGACCTCTGATTTCCATATAAAGGACACGGCGAGGAAAAAGACCCTCTTTAATTTCGATTCTAATCGACTGGACATCTCTCATAAGGAATCGAAGGAAGATACGACGATTTATTCCAGGAAATCCCCAACGAAAAATACACACTATTCCTTCTTTTCGATCGAATCGGTCATAACCACTACCTACATTCCACGAAATTGTGCACCATAAATAGGAGCTAATGAACAGACCCGCGATCCCATAGAAAGACATAACGATGCCTTGTGGAAAAAATAGGATTTCCTGAGACGGGAATAAGGATATCAGATTCCTACCAAGATAACTAGAAGTTCCAACCAATAAGAACCCTAGTGAACCTAAAAGAAGGATACAGGCCCAGCAGAAATTACTTGTTTTTCGAGACCCCGTTATAAGTTCTATCCATATACGTTCTGAGCGCCAGTTCATACTAGATCCAGTTGCATTTTATTGGAATTGAGAGAATAACCCAAATTAATTTTACTTTACTTTTTTGTTCCCGAGGTAACTCTCATCAACTAGCACTATTATGATGTGAACCATTAGAAATAATTCATCAAATTGGTTAGATATAAAAGCGTCTGCTTCATAGGAATCTAGACAATCTTATTTTTTTGAACATGAAGAAATAAAGAAGCCATTGCAATTGCCGGGAAAACTAGGCCCACTAAAGGCACAAAAATAGAGGGTAAATCAAAAGTTGTCATAGAATGGATACCTCGATTTAAAATTTGTACCTGTTATAAAGATATCTTATGATAAGTATATCTATTTATTATAAGTATAGAATAATAAGTGCAAGGAATGTAGAACTAAATATGAGTTCTCACGGGAAATATTGAAATATGCACTATTTCTATTCTATTATTTTATATATTTGAATTTTTCTATATCTATAATACGTAAGAGGATAAGATGAAATTCTTTTTCTTCATAAAATTTTGCTAAAACAAAAGAAGAATGTATTCTTTTATCCTGTTGATCGAAACTTCCTGATTACTAATCAGGAATATAGCACCAATTATAGGTATAAAATACATATCTGGAGGAAAAAATAAAAAGTAAGTATCCGAAACTTCTGATTCTTCTTACAATATCAATAGATCTTATGCCCGTAATGAAAACGAACTCTTCTTTTTTTTCTTTACCAATAACTAAAAAACTTCTTTGCCGCAAATAAAATAACTGAATTGAATGCTCTACTTGATTTAATTTTTATTTAAGGGAAAGAAACCGTGAAGCTGAAATAACTCACCCAGAACACTTTTTAAAGGATTACGTGGTACGATTGAGTCCAATAAGCCCTTGTGGAATAAATACTCAGCCGCCTGGGAACCATCAGGTACTGTCTTATTCAATGTTTGTTCAATTACTCTTTTACCCGCAAATGCAATGTAGGCATTAGGCTCGGCAATAATGATATCTCCCAACATACCAAAACTTGCAGTCACCCCACCGGTTGTAGGAGATGTAAGGATTGATACATAGAATAACTTTTTATTTGATTGATAATTATATGAAGCGGAAGATATTTTAGCCATTTGCATCAAGCTCAAACTTCCTTCTTGCATGCGCGCTCCTCCCGAAGCACAAACTATAATAAGAGGTAGAGCTTTACGAGTCGCATGCTCGATCAAACGGGTAATTTTCTCGCCTACTACGGATCCCATACTGCCCCCCATGAACTGAAAATCCATAACCCCAATAGCTATGGGAATACCATTTAGTTGACCTATGCCTGTTTGAATAGCCTCGGTTAACCCTGTTTTTCTTTGATAAGAATCGATACGATCTTTATAAGGTTCCTCTTCTGAATGAAATTCAATGGGGTCCATAGAAACCATGTCTTCATTCATAGGATCCCAAGTGCCCGGATCAACCGAAAGCTCGATTCTATCTGAACTGCTCATTTTCAAATGATATCCGCATTGTTCACAAACATTGAGTTTTGACTTAAAAAATTTCTTATAATTTAACCCATAACAACTTTCGCATTGAACCCACAAATGTCTGTATTTTTTATTTATATCGAGATCATTATATCTTCTTCTCATATTGAAATCACTTCTATTTGTGCTAATTCGTATACTGGAACTCTCGTTGTCACTACTATTTACACTTTCATTACAAATGTAACTATACATGTAACTGTCGCTGTAATTGTAACTATCGCCTGAAATGTAATTATCAATACTGATTTCAGAACGAAGATAACTATCAATGCAATTAAAAATGTGATTATTCCAACTATATTGAGTATCATACATATAACGATCGTAGTAGTGATTGTCGCTTTGAGAACCATTATTCAGATAACTATAAAAGGAACTTTCTAGTTCATTCATAAAAGAGCGATCGTTGTCAATCTCGAAAATAAAATTTTCGATATTAAAATATATCGAATAACTGTTACCATTACGATCCCTAACTAAAAAGATGTCATCAGAGATCAAACTCCGAATGTCCCTGACATCGAAAAAAGTATCCATATTATTAGCACTGGAATTATCACTATCGTCCCCACTATCAATATTTTTATCCCTATCATATATAACGGGATCTTCACTTCCACTGGTATTTTCAATAGGACCAAGACTATCCATTGATTTACTTAGCCCAGACCTAAGTTTTAATTCCTCGTTAAACAACATCGAATGGAACCACCTTTTTTCCATAGAGCTTGCCTGCCCCCCTATTTGAATGTAAATACAATAGATGAATAGTCATTCGATGAATAATCATTTGAATATATCCTCTCGGAATAAGCATATAGATCCAATAGAATAATTAACTAATCACGGATGAGTCTTGAAAAAAAGGATTCTTTTTTTGTGGGAATCTGGATATCACTTCACTATCAATCTATATGATGGAACCCTTTCTTCAATTAGAATAGAAAGAGAGGGTTATCCCGTGCCGTGTACAAATTATAATCGAAAAGATTTGTTATCTCCTAGGAAGAATTCTTTTTTTTTTTGAGAACTTTGGAGAATAATAAGTTTCTATTGCAATGCGGAAGGAAAAGGACAATATACGGGACGGGGATAAAGCGTAGTGACCATTGGCTCGATTCGACCATAGTCCGGATTAAGGGGTATATAAAATATTCTACTAATCCCATCTCAAGGATCCATAGGATTAATTATGGATCCAACAACAGAAGGATTTGAATTGTTGAGTCTTAGATCTTGTATTTAATATTTTGTATATCGAAATCCAGTATGTATATATGCCTGGAAAATGAAATAGGAACCTTATTCGTTATTCGGCTCAATCCTTTTTTAGTAAAAGATTGGGCCGAGTTTAATTGCAATTCAATTAAAGGAACGAATGGTAATTACTGGATTACAAAGTATCCATTGCTTCAAATTCGAATTTGATTTCCTTCCATACTTCACAAGCAGCTGCTAGCTCAGGGCTCCATTTGCAAGCTTCACGGATAATGTCATTACCTTGACGAGCAAGATCACGTCCCTCATTACGCGCTTGTACACACGCTTCTAGGGCTACTCGATTTGCTACGGCACCCGGTGCATTACCCCAAGGGTGTCCTAAAGTTCCTCCACCGAACTGTAGTACAGAGTCATCTCCAAAGATCTCGGTCAGAGCAGGCATATGCCAAACGTGAATACCACCTGAAGCCACAGGCAGAACACCCGGTAGAGATACCCAATCTTGGGTGAAATAAATACCACGACTTCGGTCTTTTTCAATATAATCATCACGTAGTAAATCAACAAAGCCCAAGGTTATTTCCCTTTCCCCTTCCAGTTTACCTACTACGGTACCAGAGTGAATATGATCTCCACCAGACATACGTAATGCTTTCGCTAGTACACGGAAGTGGATACCATGATTCTTCTGTCTATCAATAACTGCATGCATTGCGCGGTGGATGTGAAGAAGTAAGCCATTATCTCGGCAATAATGAGCCAAGCTAGTATTTGCAGTGAATCCACCCGTTAAATAGTCATGCATTACAATAGGAACGCCCAATTCTCTGGCAAATACAGCCCTTTTCATCATTTCTTCGCATGTACCTGCAGTAGCATTCAAGTAATGTCCTTTGATTTCACCTGTTTCGGCCTGTGATTTATAAATTGCTTCGGCACAAAATAAGAAACGGTCTCTCCAACGCATAAAGGGTTGTGAGTTCACGTTTTCATCATCCTTGGTAAAATCAAGTCCACCACGTAGACATTCATAAACCGCCCTACCGTAGTTCTTAGCAGATAACCCCAATTTTGGTTTAATAGTACATCCCAATAGGGGACGACCATACTTATTCAATTTATCTCTTTCAACTTGGATACCGTGAGGTGGGCCTTGGAAAGTTTTAACATAAGCAACAGGAATTCGCAGATCCTCCAGACGTAGAGCGCGAAGCGCTTTGAAACCAAATACATTACCCACGATGGAAGTAAACATGTTAGTAACAGAACCTTCTTCAAAAAGGTCTAAAGGATAAGCTACATAACAAATATATTGATTGTCTTCTCCAGCAACGGGCTCGATGTCGTAGCATCTTCCTTTGTAACGATCAAGGCTGGTAAGTCCATCGGTCCACACAGTTGTCCATGTACCAGTAGAAGATTCGGCAGCTACCGCGGCCCCTGCTTCCTCAGGTGGAACTCCAGGTTGAGGAGTAACTCGGAATGCTGCCAAGATATCAGTATCCTTGGTTTCATAGTCAGGAGTATAATAAGTCAATTTGTAATCTTTAACACCAGCTTTGAATCCAACACCTGTTTTAGTCTCTGTTTGTGGTGACATAAGTCCCTCCCTACAACGCATGAATTAAGAATTCTCACAACGACAAGGTCTACTCGACATGAATTAGCCGTTAATGAAACCTTTCACAGGAATCTTTCACAAAACTCTCAACAAATATTATCAACTAATCAGAATGGTTGGTTGTTAGACCACGGTATTTGATTCGCCAAATACATCAACATCATTATTGTATACTCTTTCATATGTATGGCGCAACCCAATCCGTGTTTTTCAAGTTTCGAATCCCGTACTTTTTTTAATCTAAATTTATCAAAAAAAGGAAATTCACTCTTGACAGTGCTATATGTTGTATATGTAAATCCTAGATGTAAAACTATCCGGAATTCGTCCCTGAAAAGGTAGAGAAGAGGCGGAAAAATATATGCTGAAATAAGAAATAATGGCAAATGTGAAAAAAAATGAATCATAAATAGAGTTCAGGTTCGAATTCCATAGAAAATATGGGTGGGATTGTCTATAATGCTAGAGAACTGAAACGCTCCCTCATGGTTTTTATCCATCTACCTCATTTTTTAGGTTGTGAAACTTGAAAATTCACTCATTGAACGAGTAAACAATCGAATTGGAGTCGCTTGAATGGTACCAACGAAATCAAGTACTAACTCCTATTTATTATTGTATTGAATTAACCGATCAACCTGCTTGCTATCGGAAATTTTTTCTTCGGTTTACAAAATGCAAAGAATTTCTACATATTTCACTTTATCATTATTATGAAAACAAATCCTACCCCTTCGGGTCTCGGGGTTTCCGCACTTGAAGAAAAAAACCTGGGGCGTGTCGCTCAAATCATTGGTCCGGTGCTAGATGTATCCTTTCCCCCGGGTAAGATGCCTAATATTTACAACGCTTTGGTAGTTAAGGGCCGAAATACTGACGGCGAGCTAATTAATGTCACTTGTGAGGTACAGCAATTATTAGGAAATAATCGAGTGAGAGCTGTAGCTATGAGTGCTACAGATGGTCTGAAGAGAGGAATGGAGGTTATTGACACGGGAGCTGCTCTAAGTGTTCCGGTTGGTGGGGCTACTCTCGGACGAATTTTCAACGTTCTTGGAGAGCCTGTTGATAATTTAGGTCCTGTAGATACTCGCACAACATCTCCTATTCATAGATCTGCGCCTGCCTTTATACAATTAGATACAAAATTATCTATTTTTGAAACAGGGATCAAAGTAGTTGATCTTTTAGCTCCTTATCGACGTGGGGGGAAAATAGGACTATTCGGGGGAGCTGGAGTGGGTAAAACAGTCCTTATCATGGAATTGATCAACAACATTGCCAAAGCTCATGGAGGTGTATCTGTATTTGGCGGAGTGGGTGAGCGTACTCGTGAGGGGAATGATCTTTACATGGAAATGAAAGAGTCTGGAGTAATTAATGAACAAAATCTTGCAGAATCAAAAGTAGCTCTAGTCTATGGTCAGATGAATGAACCGCCGGGAGCTCGTATGAGAGTTGGTTTGACTGCCCTAACCATGGCAGAATATTTCCGAGATGTTAATGAACAAGATGTCCTTCTATTTATCGACAATATTTTCCGATTTGTCCAAGCAGGATCCGAAGTATCTGCTTTATTAGGCAGAATGCCTTCTGCTGTGGGTTATCAACCTACCCTTAGTACAGAAATGGGTACTTTGCAAGAAAGAATTACTTCTACCAAAGAGGGGTCTATAACTTCTATTCAAGCAGTTTATGTACCTGCGGACGATTTGACCGACCCTGCCCCTGCCACAACATTTGCACATTTAGATGCTACTACCGTACTATCAAGAGGACTAGCTTCAAAAGGTATCTATCCAGCAGTAGATCCTCTTGATAGTACGTCAACTATGCTCCAACCTCGCATCGTTGGTGAAGAACATTATGAAATTGCGCAAAGAGTTAAGCAAACTTCACAACGTTACAAAGAACTTCAGGATATTATAGCTATCCTTGGGTTGGACGAATTATCTGAAGAGGATCGTTTAACCGTAGCAAGAGCACGAAAAATTGAGCGTTTCTTATCACAACCCTTCTTCGTAGCAGAAGTATTTACGGGCTCTCCAGGGAAATATGTTGGTCTAGCAGAAACCATTAGGGGGTTTCAATTGATCCTTTCCGGAGAATTAGATGGTCTTCCTGAGCAGGCCTTTTATTTGGTAGGTAACATCGATGAAGCTACCGCGAAGGCTGTGAACTTAGAAGTGGAGAGCAAATTGAAGAAATGACCTTAAATCTTTGTGTACTAACCCCGAATCAAATTGTTTGGGATTCAGAAGTGAAAGAAATTGTTTTATCTACTAATAGTGGCCAAATCGGTGTATTACCAAATCACGCCCCTATTGCCACAGCTGTAGATATAGGTATTTTGAGACTACGCCTTAATGACCAATGGTTAAAAATAGCTCTGATGGGTGGTTTTGCTAGAGTAGGCAATAATGAGATTACCATCTTAGTAAATGATGCGGAGAAGGGTAGTGACATTGATCCACAAGAAGCTCAGAAAGCTCTTGAAATAGCTGAAGCTAACTTAAGTCGGGCTGAGGGCAAGAGACAAACAATTGAAGCGAATTTAGCCGTCAGACGAGCTAGGACGCGAGTAGAGGCTATCAATAAAATTTCATAAAAAATTGGTGCGCCCCAATAAAAAAGTAAATTCTGTTTATACACCATATTTTGGTTCTGCGGATTGAGTCGAATCAACTGTAATGGCATTTCTTATGCAACTAAAATAAAAGGGAGGGTGGGGAGAAAAACTTATTAGATACTAATTACTCCGGTATCTAATAAGTTCTACCTACTATTGGATTTGAACCAATGACTCCCGCCGTATGAAAGCAATACTCTAACCACTGGGTTAAGTAGGTCATTTATCATCACAAAGAGAAAGAAAGGGGCTTGTCATATCGATGAATTATAGATGCAATCTTCTTTCTAAGCAATACCAATTCTTGGCAGGAAACAGATCAGAAGCTATCATGTTGGATCATAGAAGATTCATCTTGACAAGAAATTATTTCCATGATAAACTATCTATCACAAGGGCTATAGCTCAGTTGGTAGAGCAACTCGTTTACACGCGCGCCAATGTTTTTCAGGGGAGTCCATCATGCAATCAACAAAATTGATCTTATTGATAAATCGGTGTCTTACTCTATATATTCGAGGGAACAATAGCCTGACAAATATTTGGTTCGGTCCGCTTTGGGTGCCAATTTAGGCTCCAAAAAGAACCCATCATTGATTCGATAATTGATAAGGTGAATACACAGCCCATTCAATGCTAGGCATAATGAGTATAAGGACCTCAAAAAAATATCTTTTCGTACTATGAACTTTAAGGTGTATGAAGTTTCATATTTGACTCTTTGAGCAGAGCGATAGAGACTCTATTTAACTTAGGTTGATCTAGGCCAGAGGCAGACCTACGTCAAGGTAACTCTTCTTTGAAACACTTTGGTATTGCTCCTGGATCATAATCTAAATAATGAATCAGAGCACGTGGAGCCATCTCGTTATCTTTCTGTTAAGAAAAAGTATGGCGGACTATCTGATATTTATATCAGTTGATGAAAGAGCCCAATGCAAAAAAAATGCATGTTGGGTCTTTGGAACAGTTCGAATCATTTCGATAATAAAAAGTTTGATCTGTTTTACCGAGAAGGTCTACGGTTCGAGTCCGTATAGCCCTAAAAATTTGTATAGTTTTCATTTCCTCATTCTTGTTTGTTGGTTGTAGTGGGACGGTCGTTTGGCCCATCGAAATAGAATAATTATCACATGCTCCGAGCGACCCCCGTGGGTGAGCATGAAACGGAAAAAATTCATTTCAGTGGGCCCAATCGGTATTTTTTTGATCTCGGATAAAAAAACCCGTCCTTTCTTCTTTGTGGATGAATTACACACAAATTTTTCCTGTTTTCCTATCCAGGATCAAAGGGTTTGTGATATTCCTTTTCTTTTTGTACAAAATATCTTTTTATAGATCTCAATATACCCCAACCCAATTGCTCACCATTCCAATTCTACCGATGCTGACTTTATGCAAGAAGGTTGAGGTCTCCTGTTTGCACTTGGACGAGTTAAGAAGCCCCCAACTCATAGTTTTTTCGGGAGCAGAACTAAATTCGTTGTTTCAGAGATAATGAATGGTTCCTAACTCTATTAGTGTTTGCATCCCTGTCTATTTCCATGAGTTGTTTGGGGGATTTGGTCTGTCGAATCATTAGATTTGATAAAGCGCGATTCGATTAGAAGAAGTTTATTCTGTAAATTATTTAGGATTCGGCTTACTTTCCCGTTGTGATATACTTCGTTGTGTAGGGTTCGTTCAAAATAAATAAGTATTCCCGCCTTTTCGGACCCATTTCAAGTCAAGTACTAAAGACCGATATTCTAGATTCTTCTTTTAAGACTTCGAGCTTTAATTTCATAACCCGATTCTTTTTTGGGGGTACGGGTTGCAGGTCGAGGTAGTACAGACTAAAAAAAGGTAAATTGGGGATAGAACCCTAGGATTGTTATATGTAAGGGTTTCTCTCAATTCAATGCATTGAATAAAATCCATTAAGTCTAGAACAAGGATAAAAAATATAATAGGGCGATGCATTCAGTTTCCGTATCTAATCAATAGAAACAACAATCCTCTAACTGGATTGGATCTTAATGAAAAGAATAAACCAATACCCTTCGGTTTTATTATATGAATATTCATAAAATATATAACATCCATATAGAATTCTTAATATTCTTAATAG
>JAJJMB010013245.1:0-12244 GCA_023531105.1 Papaver atlanticum | reverse complement strand
TGTATTAGGAACCGTTGAATCTCTTTTAAGATGATGCAATATTGACCGTCAAATTAGATGCATCCTACACCGTCCACATGTAACGTTGTGAGACGTTCATTGGATATTTTATAGACATGCCATATAGCGTGGCTATATGTGATGTTTAGTCACGCCAATTTACAATTACCTTCATCCACGTGGCTGTATTAGGAACCGTTGAATCTCTTTTAAGATGATGCAATATTGACTGTTAAATTAGATGCATCCTACACCGTCCACATGTAACGTTGTGAGCCGTTCATTGGATATCCTATAGACACGCCATATAGCGTGGCTATATGTGATATTTAGCCACGCCAAATTACAATTACCTTCATCCACGTGGCTGTATTAGGAACCATTGAATCTTTTTTAAGATGATGCAATATTGACCGTTAAATTAGATGCATCCTTCACCATCCACATGTAACGTTGTGAGCCGTTCATTGGATATCCTCTAAGCCGTTCCCGGAATGTTGATTGACTGCTAGATGCTCCTCATTCCATTTATCATCTGCTAGGTGTTCTTAGATCATTGTCCAATTTCTTCTCAGAATCTAACACTGGTTCTGGTTGCTTATGAGGTTTTCCATGCTGTGGAGTTTCCTGCAGCAAGAGATTAAATGTATTATATATATATATTCTAAATCCAAGGTGAATTTGTCTGTCATGTGAATTCTCAACAAGAGATAGACAAAAGTCATTTTTCCAACAATGTAATAAAGCCAACTTCACTGAAGGCCGCACTATTTTTCACAACTGACGCCCATGATAAATTCCGTAACCAAATATCTTTATTCAGTAGATCAATTTTCTAATTTACACTGGCATTCATGTTCAATTTAGGTGTTAATATATTTTTGTCTCGTACTTATTCTTTAATCAAACTGAATACACGATTTATGAATATATATATACTTGATTAACAAAGCAAAAGAGCTAAGAAACTAACCTTGTTATCAGAGATGGTACAGTTATCTTTCGGCTATGCCACAAAACTATCTTCAGCTTCCCCTAATAACTTAAAGTCACCACTTGGTTCGATTAACACGAGCGATGGAACTATAACCTCATGAATATTGACAACATAACAGTGTTTAGGAAGATCATCTCCATGTATTTTCTGGTTAGGCACCATAGGTAAAATACTGCCTCTAGCAACGACGTTTCCCCTAGATCCATTCCATAAGTCGTATTTTGCTTTATGCGGAAATATGCGGCATATGAACATCATATAAAAAGAAGATGCTAGAATTAGCAATATAGATTTACGAAGAAAAAAAAAATCAAAAAAAAACATACTCCATTAGATGTCTTAGCCAGAGGTTCTGTCATAGATGTGCACGACTTCTCTTGAGATATTAAAGGATTTGGTTTGGGATTACTGGTAGAGTTGTGCATAAGATTAGGAGACTGCTTCTTAGATCCATCAGAAGGGTTTCTATGTGCAGGAGACTTCCGTTGAGAAGTAGTTGGTTGGGAATTACTGGTAGGGTTCTGCATAAGATTAAAAGAGTTAGTTACTTTTGAAAGTTACACATATTTCTATTTTTCTAGGTTCTCTAATTTACACTTGGATCGGTGATTCATATAATTGATATCATCTTTGTGTCTCATATATCCTTCGTAATTAATTAATACGAACTAGATAGACTGGTTTATGTATATTCGACTTACAAATCAAACAAGCCAAGCAACTAACCTTCTTAGCAGGCTCGGTAAACTTAACACCATACTTTGGCCAAGGAATCGCTTTTCCAAGAGTTTTTCCTAATGTTTCTATACAAGAAAATCGTACGGGTAGAGAGAAATTCGGTTTTATTTCTTCCTCAATCAGGATTTTGTGGCAATCAACCTCCACCCTATCCTTTCCATGTAATTGTTGTTTTCCTGTTAACAGAAAAGCTTTACATCTAGCAAGGACGTTTTCCTTAGACAGCTCGTCAAAAAGGTAGCACCTTCTACCCTGCGGAAATATATGGCATTTGAACATCTTCAAGCGAAAACTTCAAAACAAATTTAGATTTTAAATGCATGTAAAATTAAAACAGATACCGGAGAAATTGCTTTGGTTGTCGTGATCTCAGATTGGCTCCGACTAGGTGGAGCTTTTGATGTCACATCCAGAGTATGTTTCCCCGAATTTTGTTGACTTACCTGCAGCAGTAGAGTAATATTCCATATTCGGGAAACAAATATACCAAATTCCACTGTGAATAAGAAGACATAGATGAATTGAATAGGTAACAAATATACAAGGTTCTCCAAAATACACCCTAGCATCCGTGATTCATATAGTAGTTGATAGCATATTTGAGACTCATATGGTCTTAAGATCATGTAACTGGTTTAAAACACATACCTTCGGAACTTTTTCAGATATTGCAATACGAGATTGGCTTCCATTGAGTAGAGCCGGTGATTTCACAGCTTCGGAATGTTTTGGTTAACTTACCTGCATCAGAAAATTGAAATGAAAGTTGTACCTTATTTTTGCAGTGAAACCATTTAAGCACAATGCACAACTAACTCATAATCAAATAGCTAACCACATATCTCGTTCTATAAGGTTCTCTAAAATATACACTAACGTCCGTGATTCATATAGCTGATAGCATATTCGTCTCTAATATCAAACAAGATATATATATAAAACTGGTTTGTGTAAAAACATATCCAATGAGTTAATAAAGAAAACAAGCCAAGCAACCAACCTTCTGATCCAAGATGGCTTGATTTAATGGCCAACAAATTTCATCATCACCAACATCTTTTAAAGTTTTTATCCCAGATTTGCCAAAGGGTAATTTGATGGTTTCATTTAGTACTTCACTAACCCGGACGCTATAGCATGTAACAGAACCCATCACTCATGTCTTCAATTTAAAGAATTCCGTCTTTTTAGAGTAATCTCTACCAATGGCAACAATGTTGTCCTTTTCTCCAGACCAAAGTTTGCATCATATGCCCTGCAGAAACACATAGCGCATGAGAGATAGTAAATGGAAGATTAAAAATTTAAATACGTTGGAAAACCATACATAAATAGTTTCTTTTTCAGATGGCACATTCTGAGATTCCCCCATGGATGGAGGAGACGGAGACTTCTTTTTTGATACTAAAGACGCTGGGGATTCATTAGAAACGGTCGGCGTTTTAGTATAAGGAGAGTCCCGCTTCGCGGACCCTTTCATGCTTTTAGATGACTTATGCGGACCGGATTTCCCATGTTTTTTTTTTGAAGTTTCTTAACTGATTCTTGACCTATCTTATTCTTAGATCGATTGGAGGCGTTGCTAGGACCTGCATCTAGTGACTGTAGTTGAACACATTGTTAGAAAAAATTAGATACTGTCTGCCAATTTTTTTAAAAAGTTACACAATCTAATCAAAACTCAGTTCACTTACTTCTCCCCCAGACTTGCTGATACTGTTACCCAAAATGTTCGCAATGTCGATTCCTCGAGATATCAAGTTATCTGTTAATATCTGATACGTAGTTTTAGTAGACTCTAATTCTTTCTCCTTAGCTTTCAGCTCTTCACGCAGTTCATCATTCTCTTTCGAGGCTTGTCTTGGTTTTCTTCCATTTTGAAAGTAAAGGGTTGCCGTCACTCCAAAGCCAGCCCCCTTGACACGTTCACCCTTATTGATAAGCACGTAAGTGTGACGCATTTTCACCCATAACTACATTATCTAGGACTCATTTTATTTCTAATAAAGTTGTTTTAAGTCTTTTCTAGGGATAAGCTCTTGCGGAAAAATTGGCTCGAAAAGTGGTGTTTTACACCCCAGGATAGAGTACTAAAGGCACCCCAGAAATGCACCGGAAGCACCCCAGAAATACACCGGAGGAACCCCGAAAAAGTGTTGAAAATACCCCAAAAAAGTGTTAAAGGCACCCACCAAAATTACTAAAGGCACCCTCAAAATGGATAAGGGCTCCCCCAAGGCAGCCGAGATGTTAAAGGCGCCCATGTTTTGGATCAGGGCACTTCATCCTCTACATTTCAAATTCGAGTTTTTGGCGGGAAAATGGAGCAGTGAACTGGCAGAGTTTCGAATCAAGAATTTAACGTGATTTCATGAGACTCAATGGCTGGGAATTGTTGGGATGATGTGACTGGTCTTAACAAGCCTGGTATGGCTTATTTTGTCGGATAGAATTGGCTGGATAATCGAGTTGAAGAAAAAAGAGGAGTACGTGGTTAAGAGAAGATATTCACGGGATTGTACGAGTTTTTCTGTGCATGGCGTGAGATGGAAGTGTGTAGAACTACATCTGAGGCGTGTACATGACGATTTGGAGCGTGCTGGAAGAAGTTTAACGCGTGGTGAAGATAAAAATAAAAATAAAAATTATTTCTTTTTTTTGGCAGCGAAGAATAAGAGCAATTAATGAAGATTATATGGAGTTATTTTCGAATATTGGAGTCCCTGTCGAGTATATATATAGTGATAGGAAGAGTTGGGAGAAGGAGGAAGAACCAGAGAGTCGAGAAATCAAGTGGCAGAAAAACTCCATTTTCTGCTGCTGTGAAGAACATGAAGAACATAAGACGCACGCAGAACCGTCGTTTTCCAACAGTGGCAACGACAATTGCTTGTGGGTCGTATTGCTACAGTAACAACAACACATCATTTTTATCGTTCTCTGTAACAGCTCGGTTTGTAACAAATAAAACTGTTACAAACCCGGTTTTATTGTTTTTCTCCCATTTCATTATTGTGAACACCATTTTTGAGCAATAAAGATGAATTTTGAGCGTGTTTCCATGACGATGAGCTAATTCTCGCGTAACCAAGGCACGGAGGAAGCTATTTATGCATGAATAATTGGTAACTATTCTATTTTTCTCTAATTTGTATTTTATAATTCACTCAATCACTACTTTGTAGAATTTTAATTGTTTGCATTATTTTCTTAATTAGTTGTGATTCAATTAGATAGGTTATACTTTGTTTAGATAATCTATGCTTAGGGAATACAATTAATGTTTGAGAATATGCTTGATTATTTGTGAATTTAGAAATAAGAGATTTAAAAGATAATTAGAGTTTTGGAATTTTTACCAACATTCATTCATGTGTAATAGTGGAATCTAGTGTCTTGGTTATTTTCAATCTTGAAATCAAATTTGGAATTAAATTTTCTCTATTTTTAGTTTAAATAAGTCTAAAATCAATTGCTTTCACAAGTATTATGAACCTTTTATAACAACTAAGTTGAAATCACATCAATTTTTGGCGCCGCCGACGCGGACTTGTTTTTAAGTTAGAGTTTTTAGAGTTTTTAGATTTTTTTTTATAGATTTTTTAGATTTTTATTATTTTCTCTTTGTTCTATTTTATGTTTCTTTGGGTATATTTCTTTGTGCTACAGGTTTGGAGTTTGGACCGAAAAGAATTTAAGCCAAAGACTTTGGTGACTAAGAGATTAGGAGCAAAAGATAAAAGCTAAAAGAAAAGGAAAAGAAAGACAAAGAATTTTTTTTTTTTTATTAGGTTTTTAGATTTTATCTTTATTTTTTATTTTTTTTATTTCTTTAGATTTTCTTTAGATTTTTTTTTGTAGAAATTATATTAGGATATCTTTTATTTTTATAATTTTTTTTTTCTTTTTCTTTTTCTTTTGCATTTTATTTTTGGACTTTGAACTGTGAACTTTGGACATTATTATTTTATTTTTAAACCCTACGGAAGGGTAGTTTTAAATATAAACTGTTTGCAGGGAAGGACGACGATTACTATATCGTCTCGGCCCCTCGGGTTCGTACATGACATAGGAGTCGTGGCCCGAGTCGACTTCAGCGGTTCTTCGCCTGTCTGGTACGGAAGGTAAGTTTTTCGAAACACCCGCGAATCCCCTGTCAGCGGGTTTACTGTCTGCCTTAAGGTGAATATATGTTGAGGACTAAATACGGACTTTAATTTCCTAGTAAAGGGCAAGGACTGGCCATACAAGATAAGGGTTCGGATTTCATCACCGTTCTCTTCTTGCCCGCCTTAGGAAAACATATCCTACGCGAACCCAAGCCTAAAATATTGACTAGAACGAGACCTATAGGGTAACGCGCTTAATAGGAAAGTCGTTCGAAAAATATTGGTTGCTCTTCTACGCATACTTTGAAGTTCAGGAAGATTACTGTAAGTCGATTAGAGCCGCCTTGTAACCCAGGGAAGCGTTGCCAAAGAGGTGGGGGTATCAAAGCTCCTCTGAGCTTCCCCTACTTCTCTTCGACTCACTTTATTCGGATCGATCTAGAGTGGTTTGCTTAGATTGTAACGAATTCCTTTTCGAAGGATTAGAAGCTGGTCTAGAAACAATCTAAGTGGAGCCATCATGCTTGTTGTTTGCTAGAAATTTTTAGGTTTGTTTTGGTGGAGTCAGCCTGCTGTGTGTTTGCTTAGAACCTCCCTTCTTTAGGATTTTTATTTTTATTTTTATTTTTTATTTTTCTTAGTGTATGCCAAAATCGCTCAAGTCCATTAGTGAGCGTGCTTGGAAAAGAGACACTTTTGGCCGTTTGATTAGTGACGAGCCTAGAGGTTTTTCTTTTGAAGACGGGGAGCTCGAAGACTCTTCTTTGGAGAGCCCTGTTTTTGGAAACTTCAATTTTGAGAATTTAAGTCTTAGTGAGGAATTCACCCCTAGGATTTTTACTGTGCCAACAATGACAACTTTGAAGGAGTACATGTACCCAACTAGGACCAACCGACCATCGTGCATTAAGTTGCCAGCCTCTACGGCTAGTTATGATTTGAAACCTGGTATTCTTCAGATGATCCCTATATTCTTAGGAAAAGATGATGAAAACCCTTACTTTCGCATTAGGGACTTTGAAGAAATTTATGGAACAATTAATATTAAAGACCTTAGTGAAGAAGTCTTGAAACTTAGGATGTTCCCCTTTTCCTTGAGAGATAAAGCCAAGGCCTGGCTGAACAACCTACCATCTGAGTCCATAAAAACATAGCAGGAACTTATTGATGACTTCTATTTTAAATTCTACCCTAAGCATAAAACTGCAGCTGTTAGACAGAAAATTAGTACTAGTGTTCAACAAGAGGGAGAATCTCTTTATAGGTTTTTAGAGAGATTCAATGATCTCTTATCCCAATGTCCTCACCATGGGTTTGACAAAATGAAACTAGTAGGGATTCTTTATGATGGTTTAGACTATTCGACCAAAGCCACGGCCGAGTCTTTGTGTGCTGGTGAGTTCACTAGTAAAAATGCTAATGATGCGTTTTCCTTCTTAGAAGATGTCGCTGAAAAATCCCAACAGTGGGAGTCTTGTGTTGAACCCCCTAAAAGACTCTTGATCAATAGAAGTAGCACCAATGTGGTTGATACAGGCTTTGGGTCTGATGCTAAGTTTACTGCTTTGTCTAGAAGGTTAGAAGCTTTGGAATTGAATCAGTCTAAACATAAGTCTTTTGTTGAACCTGATAATAGGATTAGAGCCTCTCAAGTCTTTAGTTGTGGAATAGAACCCAGTAACTCGTTTTGGGAAGGTCAGGATAGTGAAGAGCAAGCCCATGTTGTCTATAACAATGCTAGATTTGAAAACCGACAGAAGTTTGACCCCTACTCAGAGACCTACAACCCTGGTTAGAGAAACCATCCTAATTTCTCTTGGTCTAAAGGACAGAGTCAAGGCCAGTCTAGTAATTCTCAGCCTCCCCCAGGTTTTGGTTATAATAAGAACCCTTCAGGTCAAGCCCAGCTCCAGAACCCTTCTGAGAATAGAATAACTAGCTTAGAGGAATCTCTTAGTTTATTAAAAAAGAGCCAGGACATGTTCGTAAAGACCCAAGAAGTATTACTAAAGAACCAGGCTAGTTTTCAAGAGGAAACCAAGCAGAATTTTCAACATAATGCCAAGTCTCTTGCTAAGTTAGAACTTCAAGTTAGTCAAATGGCTAAGATTCTAAGTGAGAGAGATAATGGGAGTTTTCCTAGTCAAACTAAACCTAATCCTAGAGGAGTTCATGAAATAGGAGGAAGATCATCTGATCATGTGAATGCAATCAAAACCCTTAGGAGTGGTAGATAAATAGACAATAAGGTTGCCATGCCTGATAGTGAACATGCTGTAGTTCACCCTTCTGAATCAGAAGCTGAAGAGATTGATGGAACCTCTAAGGAGACTAATAAGGCCCCTGATAAGCCAAACTTTGTTCCCAGAGCCCCATTCCCACAATTGCTGGTACCAACTAAGAAGGAGTCCACTTTTAATGACATTTTGGAGGTTTTTAAGCAGGTAACTATCAACCTTCCATTATTAGATGCAATTAGGCAGATTCCTCCTTATGCCAAGTTCCTTAAGGACTTGTGTATGCGAAAGCGTAAGCTCGGTGTCCATAAGAAATCCTTCCTAGCTAGTCATGTGAGTTCTATTATTCAGAATACTACTACTCCTAAGTATAAAGACCCAGGTTCCCCTACCATTGCCTGTACAATAGGGAAATACCGTGTTGAAAAAGCGCTGCTTGACTTAGGAGCCAGTGTGAACTTACTCCCATACCATGTGTACCTTAAGCTAGGACTTGGTGAGATGAAACCTACCCAGATAACACTTCAGTTAGCTGATAGGTCCGTAAAAATTCCTCGTGGTGTGATCGAGGATGTTCTTATTGAGGTCAAAAAGTTTATTTATCCAGTGGATTTTGTTATCCTAGATACCCAACCTGTCCCTGACCCAGAGAACCAGATACCGGTAATTTTAGGTCGCCCGTTTTTAGCTACATCCAATGCGATCATCAACTGTCGAAACGGTATTATGAATTTGTCTTTTGGTAACATGACCATTGAGCTGAACATGTTTCATATTAGTAAGCTACCCTATGAACTAGATGACTCGAGCATAGAAAAGGTCAACATGATAGGAACATTAGTCGAGGAGTCATTACCAAACACTTTGTTAGAAGATCCACTAGAGAAATACCTAGCCCACTTTGGGATTGATTTTGATGATGATAATGTGATTAATGAAGTGAATGCTTTGTTAGATTCAACCCCTTTGTTGGAAACTAGCAATATTTGGAAATCTAAGTTCGAACCATTACCAGTTTCTGAGTCTACTCTAGTTCCTTCGTTAGGAGAGCCTCCTAAGTTGGACCTTAAACCATTACCAGATACCTTGAAGTATGTGTTTTTAGGCCCGGCTGAAACTTTACCTGTGATTGTAGCATCCAACTTGGATAGTGATCAGGAAAGTAGGTTAGTAACCGTCCTTCAAAACAACAAGGAAGCTTTAGGATGGACCATAGCAGACATTAAGGGTATAAGTCCTACTGTTTGTATGCATCAGATTTATTTAGAGGAAGATACCAAACCTTCTAGGGAGATGCAACATCGACTAAACCCTAATATGAAAGAGGTAGTTCGAACCGAGGTTCTTAAGTTGTTAGATGCAGGCATTATCTACCCTATTTCAGACAGAAAGTGGGTCAGCCCTGTTCAGGTTGTCCCCAAGAAATCCGGTATTACTGTAGTCCAGAATGAGAACAATGAGTTAATCCCAACCCGAGTGACCACGGGTTGGCGTGTTTGTATTGACTATAGGAAATTGAACAAGGTCACTAGGAAGGACCACTTTCCCCTTCCTTTCATCGACCAAATGCTAGAGAGATTAGCTGGACATAGTCACTACTGCTTCTTAGATGGCTACTCCGGATATAATCAGATCGTTATTGCCCCTGAAGACCAAGAAAAAACTACTTTTACCTGTCCCTTTGGTACCTTTGTGTATAGACGCATGCCTTTCGGGCTTTGTAATGCCCCTGCAACTTTTCAGCGTTGTATGATGAGCATATTTTCTGACATGGTAGAACGGTTCTTAGAGGTCTTTATGGATGATTTTCCAGTATTTGGTTCATCTTTTGATGAGTGCTTGCATCATTTGTCATTATTTTTGACTAGGTGTAAGGAGAAGAATTTAGTTCTTAATTGGGAGAAATGTAATTTCATGGTTCGTTCAGGAATTGTTTTAGGGCATATCGTATCATCTAAGGGTATAGAGGTAGATAAAGCCAAAGTTGACCTTATTAAAACTTTACAGGTCCCAAAAACCGTAAGAGATATTAGGTCATTCATAGGGCATGCAGGTTTTTATCGTCGATTCATTAAGGATTTTAGCTTAATTTCTAGACCTCTTTGCAATTTGCTTGCAAAAGATGTTAAGTTTGTCTTTGATGATGCTTGTTTAGAGGCTTTTGAGAAGCTTAAGACTTTACTCACTACCGCCCCCATAGTCCAGGCACCCAACTGGAACCTACCCTTTGAGATCATGTGTGATGCTTCAGATTTTGCTATTGGTGTTGTGCTAGGTCAGCGAGAAAACAAATTACTACATGTCATTTACTATGCTAGCAAAACTCTGAATGATGCCCAGTTGAACTATACTACTACGGAGAAGGAACTGTTAGCCATTGTGTTCGCCTTAGACAAGTTTAGATCATATCTCTTAGGTTCTAAGGTTATAATCTTCACTGATCATGCTGCTTTGAAGTATCTTCTTTCCAAGAAGGATACAAAACCTAGATTGATTAGATGGATCCTATTGTTGCAGGAATTTTCCTTAGACATTGGAGACAAAAAAGGTGTAGAAAATGTAGTAGCAGACCACTTGAATAGGATTGTTGTGGATACCCCTGATGATTCCCCGCCTGTTAGAGATAGTTTTCCTGATGAACAACTGTTCTTTGTTACCCAATTACCTTGGTATGCGAATATAGTGAACTATCTTGTTACTGGTCAAATGCCCCAACATTGGGGTAAACAAGATCGTTCTGGATTTTTAGCTGAGGTTAAACACTTCTTTTGGGATGATCCTTATTTGTTTAAGTATTGTCCAGACCAGATTATTAGGAGATGTATACATGAGATTGATCAGTCAAGTATTATTTCCTTTTGTCATGATCATGCTTGTGGGGGTCACTTTAGTGCTAAGAAGACTGCTGCTAAGATATTGCAGTGTGGATTCTATTGGCCTTCGTTGTTTAAAGATTCCCACAGTTACTGTGTTACTTATGAACGTTGCCAGAAATTAGGAACCATTTCCCGTAGGAACATGATGCCCTTGAACCCTATTTTAGTTATTGAGGTCTTTGATGTGTGGGGTATTGACTTTATGGGTCCGCTTCCTAATTCTTTTGGTAACCTATACATCCTTGTCGCTGTAGACTATGTCTCTAAGTGGATTGAGGCGGTTGCGTGTAAAACCAACGACCATAGGGTCGTAGTCCAGTTTTTGAAAGATAATATACTTACACATTTTGGTACGCCGCGAGCTATAATTAGTGATGGAGGTTCACACTTTTGTAATAGACCATTTGCTCTTTTAATGAAACAGTATGGTATTACCCACAAAGTAGCTACCCCATATCACCCACAGACTAGTGGTCAGGTAGAGGTCTCCAATAGGGAAATTAAGCGTATTTTAGAGAAAACAGTTAATCCCAATAGGAAAGATTGGTCATCGAGGCTTACTGATGCCTTATGGGCTTACCGTACTGCGTTTAAGACACCCATTGGAATGTCACCTTATCGTTTAGTATTTTGCAAGGCATGTCACCTGCCTGTTGAGTTAGAGCATAAAGCCTATTGGGCTATTAAGCAGCTAAACTTTTCACTTGACAAGGAAGGAGCTCACAGAAAGCTCCAGCTCAATGAGTTGGACGAGATTCGTAGAGATGCATACGATAGTGCTAAGGAGTATAAGAACAAAATGAAACTTGTGCATGATAAGAATCTTTTACGAAAGTCATTTTCTCCAGGTCAAAAAGTTTTTCTGTATGACACTCGTTTGCATCTATTCCCTGGGAAGTTGCGCTCTCGATGGACTGGTCCTTTTGTGGTCCGTACTGTTTTTCCTCATGGAGCAACGCCATATAGGTTTAACGTGGCTATATTTTATGTTTTAGCCACGCCAATTTCAAGTACCTTCATCCACGTGGTTGTATTAGGAACCGTTGATTGTTTTTTAAGATGATGTAATATTGGCCGTCAAATTAGATGCATCCTACACCGTCCACATGTAACGTTGTGAGCCGTTCATTGGATATCCTATAGACACGTCATATAGCGTGGCTATATGTGATGTTTAACCACGCCAATTTACAATTACCTTCATCCACGTGGTTGTATTAGGAACCGTTGAATCTCTTTTAAGATGATGCAATATTGACCGTCAAATTAGATGCATCCTACACCGTC